>OY729167.1:16610177-16888929 GCA_958299025.2 Drosophila histrio | reverse complement strand
TTTCCCAAATATCTGTCTATCTTTTTAGCAAGAAGTCCATAACTTACCGCCGAGTATCCCGTGTATCGTATAGTCCTTGCGTCCATCCTCGCTGCCCCGATCGTTCCCTCTCAGCAATCGACTGATCGATGATGTTGACGGCGGATCCGCAAAGCCCTCCTGTTCGTTGTGTGGGGAGGGAGAAAAGTGATCAATGAGATATGTGTATCTAGTTGTATGTATCTGTATCTTGTAACTGTATCTTATCTTAATGAGCACTCGATATTGTAGCACATAAAGCACACAAATCCAATTAAGATAAGCGCTCGCCGCGTAAATATCTCTTGGCTCTATAATTTATACGATAGGTAGTCGGGTCGGTTTGGGTTTGGTTCGGTTTCGTTTTCAGCTTTTTTTTTGGGATGCGGATTTACGTTGCACTTGGAGCAGTGACATTAATTCCACAGTTACCCGGCAGCTGCCCACTTGGTGTTTGGACAATTTTCATTTGGAATCTCCCCATTTCCCCCACTCCATCTATCCCTCTCTCTCTCTCTCTGTCTGTTGTAATCCAATTAGGAGAAATGTCAAGCGCTTGCGGCAAGCCCTGAGAATTTGTCCGAGTGTCACGTGTTGTATTAAATACCGCGTCAGATCACAGGTGTGAATTTAAATACATTTACCTGCAGCGATCAGGCCAGAAGTGCGAAATTCTACAGAAACAGACTGGATGTCTCATAATCCCATACAACATATTTTTAAACTCTTTACTTTAATTAAGTTTCTTTTGTGAAGAAGTAATTTTGATTAATGTAATTAATGATATGAAAATTTGCATTAACTGCTTGTTATTTAAATCGTTTACTACTACTTCTAACTTACTCAAGCGAGTTGACTTTCCATTGATTTCAAATATCAAGCTACAACACCTCCCATTTCAGAGAAACATGAAATCAAATCGGATAAAAACCGAACTAATTTCACATGCAATGCAGCCGAAAACTGTCAGTTTTCATTAGAGCAACACGTCGACTTCTACCTCAACCTCAGTTTCAACTTCAGCTGCAACTTGAAGTCCGAGTTGCAAGCTAATCGCTGTAGAGCGAAGCGCAGACGAGATGTCTGATTTCTGGAGATGGAGTTCAACGTCAGCATCTCAAATGGAGTGGCATGTGCCGCAAACATTTTCATGATTAATAATAATAATAATAATTTTTTCTTCCAGAAAAAACCCGCCCAGGTAATGTTTCATAATTCCTGAACGAACAATGCTGCCATAACTGGCACCTCATAGACAAGATCCAGACGCCGCTTAGAGCCACAGCCAACTTGTAACCAAAACTGACATTTTGTCCATGTTGGCTGGGAACTACGCTTCACTTTGCTGTCTGGTTAGCTGCTCCGGCTACTGGCTCTTATTTCTATTGAATGTGTCATGAAAATGACAACAACAACAACCACAACAAGAGTTGCAACAGCAACAACAGAAATATGTTTTGATTTTCAACTAGACTCTGTTGCGTTATTTATGAGTGTTGCCCCATGGGCAATGGCTGGGTCTGGAAATGGTCAGTTTGTGTTGCCTACCGGTTACCAGTTGCCAGTTGGAATGTGTGACAGCTTATCTTGTAGGAACTGACAACTGGAACCCGTCCCGAACCCGTCCAGACGCCAAATTGTTGCCCCCGACTGAGCGACACCTTTTTTTCATTTCTTCTCTTGATTTCTGGCTACACAAATTCAATTGAAATTTAATTAATTAGTTGACAGTTGGATTGACACTTGAGCGCGCTTTATACGAAAGTATTTTTCTATATTTTGATTTTGCCTTTGATTTTTATTTTTAGAGTTCTAACATCTTGCTTGAGTGACAGGTGTGGGTATTCTCAGAAATCATCAGAAATCGTCAGGGAGAATGCAGTAAGAGAAAAGCTTTAAGTGTATGCAAAAATGATAGTTATAATTAAAGAAATAAGTCTTTTTATTTATTGCTCTTTAGTTTTATGAGTCGAAATATTTAAATAGAAATCTATTAAGCCCTGGCATAATTAGATAGTTAGATACACTATTTTTTGATCTTTCAATCGATACTAAATTTAATTACAGTACCTATCTTTACGATTAGAATTGCAAACTGACAATTAATCAATTGATTGTAGGTATTAATTCATGTAATAAATATAACCTGAATCAATCACGATCATTCAAAAACAACTACAGATGCCTCTAGCCACAAACTAACCCAAGCGACTTGAGATTAAGATCAGACTCAACGATCATGAGGATCACAGCATAAGTTGCTGGGTTTCTGGCCAATGGCGTATTCTAATTAAGCGTGAAGCGCACCTGGAGGCTCTTTTTACGCCTACTGACAGCCCATGCACAGTACAAACAAACAAGACAGAAAGAGATATGTATATATTGAGGGAGATACACAGAGATACAGATACATTCGAGATGTTATGCAATGTATGCATGCGATTTCTTGGCCCGATCGTATCGATGGCCGCTTGAATTGGTATCGCCACATAAACTGTAACTAATTGCGGCTTCAAATAAAGAGCAAAAGGCAGAAGACATGAGCCGCCAAAGGCAAACCAAGTGTGTGTCAGAAAAAGAAGAAGAAGAAGGAGGACGACGACGCAGGGGAAAGTGGGGATCTGCCTCTGATCAGTAGGCAGCATGCCAAAAAAAAGGGAAGACACTTGGTCTGCTCCCCAAGAGCAAACAACATTGGCGTAGGTTCTGAAAACGTTTCTCAAATCGTTTTTTAAATCGCTTTGAGGCTATTTTTTTCTGTTTCGTCCAAGTATATTTTTATTATTATTTTATTTTGTTTTCCATAAAAGTTTTACGCTAATTTATGTCCATATAATAAAGTTGTTCATTTGCTGTTCTACTCGGTTTATCTGAGCGGGGTTTTCAGCTTTTTCTATTCATGCAATCTATTGAAACGTGACTTGAATTTGCATTAGATTTTAACCCAAATATAGCAAACACTGTGAGAAAAGTTGTCAGTCAACTTGGAAAGAAATATTGAAAAATTGTTTATTATATCAAGCGCTTTACGTAACAATTGTAGCTTTATTGCCAAAATTGCTATTACTATCCATTATAATGAAATCGTTATTAATTATTAATTAATGTGTCAGCAGAAATCGGTAGATAATATAATGGTTAGCTCTATATCTATATAATCTATATAAAATAAATATTATATGATATCCAGATTCATCTAGCCATTATATACGAAGTTATTTCAGGAGTATCTACATCTTTGTTGACTATTTATAGATCTTTATTAGTGAATTCCAGCTAAATCTAAATATATATTTCACTAATTTAGGGAAGTATTTAACAGCCGTTTAATGTTCAAAGTTCTGTAAACCTTCATCCAATAAAAATTGAAGCCAACCTTTAATTACACCCTTTCAGTACCGTTATGGCCAACTCAAGCTAACCGAGTCTTCGGCATGTTTCTTGGCTTGTTGCCTCATATTAAAATGCGTGTCAAACCGGAAGTTAAAGAGCTCTTGCCAAAGGGCAACAGCAACAGCGACAGCAACAAAAACAAAACAAACATATTGCAGTCTGTTGCACCTTGTGAGCCGCAAGGATAAAACAGAACCGAACGGAAAGGAAATGAGGCCAAAACGAAAACCGTTGGCGTTGGCTCATGGTTTAATCGATTTCTTAACGGTTTGGGTGGCATTGCGAAAATTTGTCGTCGCCGTTGTACAACAAATTTGTCAAGTTGCCATCGATGTTGTCTTGTCTCATATGCAAAAAAAAAAAGGCCGAAAGATGTCGCCGGCAACGTGCCATAAACAAAGCCAGCGGGCGGCCAAAAACGACCTGGACTCGGACCCGAGTGTGCCACGTGACTTTTCGGAAAACGGAAGTAAGCCGACGACTATCGATTGTGTTTGTATTGCCGCTCTGAATGGACATAATGCCATGTGGTTAGAGCTACTGGGCGTATCTGAAAATCCCGATACTATTTATGCTGTCACATTTTATTGCTTCCTGCGCAGGTGCAAAGAGCGAGTCAGACAGAGATAGATAGAGAGAGAGAGATAGAGAGAGGAGAACCACCCACTGTTCACTCACCTTGATCAGTTTCTCGCGTATCTCCCAACTGAAAATGCCGGGATTCTCCTTGCGCATCTCATCGATGCGTCCTTCAATCTCTGGCGATGTCACCTTCGGCTTTGAGCCACCAATCACGCCCGGCCTTATCGAGCCCGTCTCCTGGTAGCGATTCAGTATTTTGGATACACAACCATGGGAAACCCTCAACTGACGCGATATCACACATGGCCGAACTCCGCTTGCGGCCATTTCCACGATTTTCAGGCGTATGTGATTGGGCAGCGGGCGTCCATTGATGAAGACGCCGCCGAGCTGATTTACGCGTCCTTGACCTTGAAATCGGAGTGAATATACAATTACAAACACATTGTTGGGGGGAAAATCTTAGTATACATTTAATATTACGTATTAGGAGGATCAAAGCTAAGCTTGGATATGTTGTAAAGTCGAAATTGTGTATATTTTTGACATTAAAGTAGCTTTTATAATTTTAACTGATTACTTGCAATTGATGAAAGATGTGTGATATGGAAAACAAGCCGGATAGTCGGTTAATCCGACCGTTATATACCCTGTGGCAGTACAAAGCCCCGTTTAGATTCGCACCCGACTTAATACTCTACAATTTATGGGCGAAGGAGGCATGGCATTATGATGAAATTTTGTGGACACATCGATACCAAGATATTCATCATGTGTGGTAAATCTAAAGTTCTTAGCTACAAAACTGCTTTTGTTATGAGGTTTTTTTTGATTTGTGGGCGAATTAAGGATAAGCTGGATCTGCCTTCAAATATTACCAGTGCTGGGAGACAAAGTTTAAGCTTCTAGCTCTTACCATCTCTGAGATACTTTCGTTTATACAGACGGACGGACAGACAGACAGATTGACAGACGGACAGACAATAAGTGTCATTATAGAATCTATATGATATAATAGATACAAACTGATTGTGGAATAACAGAGCTAAGGTAGTTAAACTAAATAGATTGGAAAGCTCAGTTGTTTATCCTAGTAACTGTTGTTAACTCACCTTGAAAAGGATAACCGGCAAATAGGGGACGCAATGAATTGGCGCTGGACATATCCATTTTAAAGTCCTTGCTTAGGTGTTAACTTAGAAACTATGTTTGCAGCTGACGGCAGGAGTAGAGTGGACCACAAGTCAAAGGCTTAAGTGGGTTAATGCATGGGGTCTGAATGCAAACACACACTCACACACACACACACAGACACAACACGAACAACAGCAACAAAGCACAATTCACATGCTGGCCAAAGGCTAATCACTGCGTGAGGCTGCTGATAACAGTAACTTGTAGCTGTAACTGTAAATGCGCGCACGCGATTTCCGACGGAAGGAAGCGATGCACGACGTTGACAATGATTTGGATGTGGATGCTGAAAACGCGACGTGGTTTCTCGTTTCTTGGAATTGCGCGCGCTTGCAACGATCAAACAGCACGAGACTTGCAAAGCAACTAAAGGCATAAATTAACGAAGGCCGACCGGGCGACGAATGCGGCCGACAATGAGATCGCGGCTATAAACTGGTTTCCAACAACAACACACACAAACACACGCAGAGAGGGAGAGAGTGAACAGCGCGCAGCTTTCGCGTACGCCCTTTTGTGCTGCCTGGCGCCACAATATGGCAACGATCAAAAGTTGCCAGACATAGCGAGAGCGCGAGCGAGAAAGAGAGTGCTCACACTCGCGTGCTCTCTGCTCTTTCGTGCACTTTAATCGATTGAACCGTTGGCACGCCTCTGAGCTGACTGCGCACGCTGATTGGCTGATAGTTTGGGGCGGTTCGCGCTCAGCGCTTTGATATCAACAACAATAATAATAAACAACAATATCAACCCCCCCTTTCCCACTGCTTACCCATCGGCATCATCAGCGATCTTTCTGCAGCTGTCACAAGTCCTGTCATGGCTGCTGCTGCTGCTGCTGCAAGCGTTCTATCTCTTTCTTGCACGCTCTTTGGCTGCAGTTATTGTTGTTGTTGTTGTCCTGGTATGTGACACTTTTGTATAAATGGATGACTTTTGTCGCTGGCAGCCAATTAAAGCGTGAAGGCTGCCGGCGGCTGGCGGCTGGCAGGGCTATGGGCACAGGGCAGGACGGAACGGAATGGCACAGGATAGAACAGGACACATGGCCACCGTTTTTACCTTTTGCGCATTATATTATCAATCTTTCCGCTTGGCATTTTTAGCACCCACTGTCGTGTATGCTAGTGTGTATGTTTATGCCATTTTTTCCCTTCTTCTCTTCTCTTTTTTTTTCTTGTTGTATTCATTTGCAATTTTGCTGGGTTGTTAGTTGGGTTAGGTCCAAAAGTCCAAGTCCGAATCGTCGTAGACATTGCGTAGTTCCCGCATTGTTGTTTGTCATCATCAAGTTTTATGGGGGTTCCAGTTTCTTTGGCTTGTTTGGCTTATCCTGCAACACAGGCGAATTCACACACAATAGAAGTTCATGCCTATTTACGTGTAACGTCCTGTTTGCCCAGACATCATTTAGTCGAGAGAGAGATTCCCATTCTGTTTATCTAACCCCATTGCAGATTCTTGTTGCCGTTTTGTACTTAGTTTTTTCGTTAGCACCTAAGACAGAATATGAGTTATGATTGTAATACCTTGAGCTGTTGATAAGTATCGAGCGTGCTTTTTGCCTAACTCGATATCGAGATTTAAAGCTTACACCTAAAGGGTGCTATCATTTTGTCATCCCTGCAAGACTTAAATATCTTACTACCAATTTGTAGTCTATTCTCTTATGTTTAAAGAATCTGGTGTTTATGCCGCTAGGTAATAACGGCAGAACTGGCTTCACTGGCACTCTCCCGTTTGTGGAATCTCATTACACACTAAGTATAAGTCCCTCTTTTTCCCTTATGTAATTTTACTTGGGAACATTATGTGGAGTTTAACGCCCCCGACGAAACATTGGTCCTTCGAGCCGGATATACTTTCTGGAGAAAGAATAAACTTTTTATAAGTATACAGTTCGAACTCAAAACTTAACTGGTGTCTACCATATAAAGATAATTAGTTTTTATGTATTTTTCTTCCTTCCAATATTGTTTTTAAGTCCTGCATACAATTTCCCAACGAGTTTTTCTATCCATCACATATGTCAGTCTGCCCATTTTCATTTGCAACCCTGAGCTGTAAATTGTGACTTACCCGATATACAAACATAAAAATCTATCAACAGCCATTAATTGCAGTCGATTTCGATATGAAAGTCACACCTGGCCCTGATCCTGCTGGCAGTAGTTTTTGAAAAATTGTTAAACCAAAAACCGAAAACTGTAAACTGAAAACTGATGAACAAAAGCCAAAAGCAGCGAAAGGACATCATCATAATATAAGGAATTAAGCGTGAAGTTTACGCATATTAAGGATACGCACATGCGAGCACACGCCGCCTGCATCTGGCCAAGAGGAAAACCAATAGAAGCAGCCCTGAAAAATGGCCGATGAGAGTGTGTGTGTGTGAGTGTGTGTGTGTGTGTGTGTATGGCAGCAGGCCAAATGCAAATGTGCTCCATATAGAAATTGAAATGAACATTTTAAGTAAATTGAATTGTGTGGAATAAGTCTGTCAGCCTGTAAAAATATCAATTGAATCTGTAGCCGAGTCCTGTCTGCCTGGTAAGTCCTTCGTCCTCCGTGCTCTGTCGGGTCCAACAATTGTATATCCTCTCAGCGCTAATCAGCATAAAATTCGGTTGCTAATGAAGCGTTGTGCAATCCGGAGCCGAGCACTTGAATGCACTCAAACTCATGCCTCATCTGCATTCCGAATGCCAATGCAAATGAGCCACAGGATATGCCAGGACCCGCCATTAATTCTCCGTCTGCCTGTGACAGCGCAACCACACAAACTTGGTCACGATAAACATGACAAATTTTCTAATTTGCCCATTGACAGTTTTCAATTATTGGAGTTCCTCAAGCGTGGTTTTTGGCTCCGAGGCTTTGACCTCTTCCCAGGCGATAAACGGCCAAATATTTGATGTTCTTTTCGTTGTCCTGACTAACGGAAGTTGCCCAGCTCTTGTGGGTGTCATAAACTGGCTTCCTTTTTGGTTTTGGGCATGTACACGTGCCTAGAAATTGAATTTGATGGACTGTAATTGAGTGGCTAAGCAGGAAATACAATTTAATAAGCTAATAATAATATTAATAAATATTTAGCGAATATTATAATTAGATAAATAATTGTAAATGATTTTAAATCTATTTATTGTAGTATAGTGATTATTTAAGGTATTATTTTAATTCTTTGGAGAGATTACTTTCCATTTACAGCTCTAACATTGTTTCCTCTTGACATTTGGAAACAGTCTAAAGAGTTATCTAAGGTTCTTTCAATATATTTCGTTGAATTCTATGCTAGTTCCGTATAACTCTATAACTCCCCTTTATTCTGCTCAAATACAATCCTTTGCTTATTTGTAAATCCTTACCGTTAGTTGCCTCAATCAATTGCTTCTGAGGCAACCACAAATTATAATGAAGTTCCTCTAAATGATCCATCAAATACCCGTTAGACAAACTGTCAACAAAACCCAGGAAAAAACAATCATGTAAATATATCTATATACTCAAAATATTCACAAGTATTCAAATGTCAAACGCCGCCAGTAGCTGCAATATTCTGGCCAAAACAAACAAGTTGGAAACCCTTGGCAAATATTGAACAATTCCAAGATGAATACATGACGGATTGCAGTTCCATCTGGACTAGGACAAGTGAAAATACGACAGATACATCTTCACACACACACACACACACAATTGTCAAACAGTTTTCACTCCTTCATGCTAAATTTGCGCGGCAAACAAACGGAGTTGAGGTCCTGTCCTGTCCCGCAGGACTTGGCATGAGGCAAATACCAACAGATGTGCAACTGGACGACGGGGTGCGAGTTGCAACGGTAGCACAGCAAGTGGCAAGTGGCGAGTTTGTGTCTGCAAGGACACTTGGCTACTCCTTACCAATTCGGTAGTCATAAACAAACTCAAACACAATACCAAAGTCAAAGTCAATGCCAGTTAGATGAGAGAGAGAGAGAGTGAGGAAGAGGGTCCATCTATTTCTGGGAAGCCCCATTGATTCCAGCACATTGGGCACGTCTCCAGTTCCAGTTACGGGCTTCACATTTTTTATTATCCTTTCTGTTTGAATGAATTTGAGTGCTTCTTGCATGTACTTAAACTTTTACAGCCTCCTATGATGATCTACTATAGTCCACAAAATCCTCACTTTTAAATGGCGACAAAATTTACAGCCTCTAGTAAATCATTGGCCTGATGTTGAAGTTGATGTCGATGTCGAACATGTGCTCCATTTTAGACAATAGACACTTGGAACAGCATTTTAGCACTTCCATTCCCATGCATTCTGTTTGGGGGAATTCGATATTTCTTTTTTTTATCGCAACGTTTATTGATTTTTTTATTGCATTTATGGAACTCTAATTGGGGGCTTTGTATCGCCAATATTAGCTGGAAATGGTCTGCAAAGTGTTAGCAATTCGTTTTCACACATTTTCGCCTGTCTTTAGCAATTCGATTGAAACACTTTGTTATAGATTATCTTTTGAATTATATTGTTTTTTTACTTCTTTGATTATTCGTATGTTTTCTTCAAGAGTTTGCAAGTTTTGTTCTGGAAAATCTAAGTAACATATTCACAGTTTCTTTCTTTCAATTTAGAGAATTTTCACAGGTTTGTGATTTAGTTTTTATGTGTTGTTGTTGCTTGAAGTGTCACTTAAGTGTTTCTATTTTATAATATTTTACATAATCTCTTTCCTATCAAACTTAGTTGGCAATAAAAGTAAACATACAAGATCTATATATAATTTAGTTTTCTATTATAATCAATTGAATTAAACTATGATTATCAACCTATTCTTTAGCTTAATCGCGAACTAATTAAATTATACATCTCACAATTAAATAAAACAATTATAAGTGATAAACAGCATTTTAATTAAATTACAGTAAAGTTCTTCTGCGACCCCATGAATAATACTCATTGCTTAAGTAACTTACAAAGTGAATACTTCACAACAAACACATTAAGTATTTGGTAAGAATAATAAAAACACAAATTACTGAAACATTTACGAGGAACTTTAAAATATCATAAATGGATAGTCCTACAGTCCTTGGCGTTTGCTGGGAAAAAACTCGAGTGACTAGAGACATATGCAAATTTAGTCATCCTACGTCTATGAGATGGAGTCTGTCTGTAGGAAAAATAAAAATAATTTCAATTTCATTTGTCATTTCGTTTCGTTTGGTGTAAAAGGGGCAAAGGGGCGAGAGGGGGGGAAGCTGTGGAACATCATAAAACTAAAAACTTTTAACTGACTTTGATGGATCCGCCGGCAGGAAAGCTGTGTGTGTGTGTGTGTGTGTTAGCCGTTTCGCTTAAATGAAGTACCAAAAACTCAATTTATTTGCAATTAAATTGTGAAACCTAAAACAAGTATGCACGGCTTTTGAGTTGGTTTTTTTTTAGCATTGTCCATCGCACTTGGTGCCAAGTTGCCAACTTGCCAAGTTCCCAGCTGCCCAGTTTGTTGAGTTGGCCAAGTTCCCAGTTGTTTCTTAGCCCACTTAACGGCAAGTGCGTTAGCGGCTTTGGCTTTTGATCTTGTGCACGCATGCTCCCTTTCTCTCTCTCTCTCTCTCTGTCTATCTATCTTTCTCTCTTTCTAACCCTATCGCTCCCTCTCTCTCTCCCTGTCTCACTCTAGTCCACCCCGTGAGTAGAGGCTGCAAATCCATCTCATCACATCGTATTGCATCGCATCTCATTTGAAAGCCGGGTCGCTCGACCTGGCCAACTGACTGACCGCCTGGATGGCCGACTGCCTGACTGGCTATATGTCATTGTAACATAAAAGTTCAATTTTAATTGCCGCGCTTGACGTGCTCAAGGTATTTGGCTTGGCATTTTTACGATCACTTTGGCAAATGTGCGCTTCAAAGCCATTTCAGTCAACTCCAGCTGTGATCTTCAGCTTCTTCGACTCTTCTTCGGCTGCAGATCTGTTTGCCAGTGACTTTTGTCGGCCACTTTGTCCAGTCACTGCACCCCCCAATTCTCCCTCTTCCCACCCATCTCTCCCTGTCCCTTTCTTACCCAAAAGCAGCCCTTCCCTACCCTGAAGGCACACGGTGTCAAGTCGTTAAAAACGTCAGCGTTCCCGTCAGTTGTCTCTGTTTCTTTCTTTTCTTTTTGTATCGTTCCGAGCATGGATTTTGCATATGTTCATTTGTTTATATGACTTCGACTCTGACGTCAACGTCGCCGCCGACGCCGACGTCGACTGCGGCCCCGGGGCAGAGGGCAGCCTGTTGCAGATTGGCACTCAACTTAAGCGATTGCAAATCCGTAACTCATTCGACTTCTTTTTAAATACGCGCGAACAAATTTGTATTTTTCTTGTTTTGTAAGTATCTGTGTTTGGGTTGGGACTGCGTCTTGTGGATATTTGTTGTGCAAGCTTCACTAAAATAACTGAAATTGCCGAATTGCATTGTCTGCATGTTGCATGCCCCGTGTTTTCCCACACGCTCACGCATCGATCAACTTTGGGGCCCCTGGGATGAGACTGTGGCGATCAGGTAGGCTAACTGAGCTGTTCTCTCAGCTGTTGCCAAATACATTACACTATGCAAAATCTTGTTTGAACATATGACACAATGAAATAACTCTGAAATGCTTAAAAATAGAATTATTTTAGATATTTAGACATTTTCAAAGAGAACAAATATAATTTCCATTAATAAATGGTATATTTCTGTTATATTTAGCGAACTTTTTACTTTATTTAGATATTTATTTATTAATTTAAATAATTCAAGATATTTCGAAATTTATTTCACTTACTATAAACGCTTATACTGCTAAAGACTCTTTGAATAAATATTTACCAGTACTCTAAGCTGATTATTAAAGTCTGTGTCAAGCCTTTAACTATTTTCTTATCATTAAATAAATTTAAAAACATTTTAAATACCCCCGAAATATTTATCGTTTATAAATTGTTATATAATATTATATAAAACTCATTTTATCTAGTTTAAAATTTAATTTTCTAGATTTATTGTAGATATTTATTGTAGATTTGTAGATATTTATTGTACATTTAATATAATTAATTTAAATAGTTTAAAATTGAATTTTCTAAATTTATTGTAGATCTTTAAAGATTTTATTTCGGTGTTAAATAAACCATTGAAAAAATGACTAAATTAAAAAATATTATTGATGAAGAAATTCAAATAAATGTGTTGAAATTAATATACATTTTAAATCACAGTCAATTGAAATATTACAAATAGTTGAAAACATTTGAATGAATGAAAGATGGAAATGAAAAACTGAAGTTTACTTTGATATTTGATAAGTTATCTTCATCTTTATCTTTTAAATCTTTGATTAATATTTCTAAGAATGCTCTCACATGTTTCTTTTTGACTGTATATTAAAGATATCTTCCCTAGTAGGCAATTCTCAAATATTTATATATTAAAGCTATCCAAATTCAATATAAATCCATAGATTAATATTAAAAAATTCAAATCAATTGCAACTATAATTAGGTGTCAATTATTTAAAGATTACCACTAAACAACATTTCCATTCGACTTTCGCACAGTGTCTGCCATATATCTTGGCATCAATAACATAAATTAAAAACGCACTGAGGGGCAACTCCCCGCGGCATTGCTTTGTGCACGCTGCTGACACTTGCAACACCCCTTTCTGGCCGCCTTGCCGCCTTGCCGCCTGGCCGCCTGACTGGAGGAACTGCAGCAGACTGTATGTCGTCTCCCACATGGTGAGCCGAGTCGTCGAGTCGACGCTGAGTCTCGGACTGAGCAATTTGTTAGCCACAATACGGAATCGGAATTGCTTGGCATTTCAGTTCGAGGGTGTTCGTTATAATTTATTTAATGGCTGGCAACAAGCGAACGCGAGTATTGACTGGGATTCACTGGAGGCAGTGCGTCATCAATGTCGAAGTGTTGAGTAATTTGCTAAACATGCAGCCCACATACTCAGGGATTGAGTGAGAGGGAGGTATGGTGGGGAAAAGGGGAAAGGGACAATCGGGCAGCCCCAAAACGATTGCAAGTTCTCGCAGATTTATGATGACGGTCGGCGTTTTTGTGTTTATCACTGGCATTGGCCATAAACATTTTTAAATGCAGTCGAATGCGTTTTTAAACAGCGCATCTTAAATCAAAGATCAGTGGGCACCGACTCAAGTTGAAGCCATGCCACAATTCCACTGTCCGGCTGTCAATTTCCGGCGAAAATTGCGTGCGGCTTTTTGCAGATAACTAAATTAACAGAGCGCAGAGCGCAGAGGCGTCATAATTGCGGCGTATCTCAGTCAGACCAGATGGGCGTTGGGTGTTAAAGAAGGCGTGGCTGTGCCTTATGCTGCCACGCAACAGGTGACAGAATGTCTGGCAGTCAAGGACATAACACGCACTAACAAACCATTAACACCCGAACCGCAGAAAACAAACTAAAAAGATACATATATATATACAAATACAAAGATAGAGATACAAATAGATACAGTAGATAGATAGAGAGTGAGGGAGTGAGGGAGATAGAGCGAGCTACCTGTTGGGCAACTGCGCGGTAGGTCCTGTCTTTTGTCGCATGATTAGAGCCCATTACAAATCGTAAGTGTTACGCTATGAACTCAACTAGTAGACTCAATGTCTGGCAGGTGGTCCCCGGAGCCGGTAAATAGACTTGTCAAACTGTGCCAATGATCGATTTGATACGCCAACTTAGTCAACTTCTGGCTGCGGATGCGGATGCAGATGCGGATGTATCTGTGAGTCCTTCTGTGGCGTTGCCAATCGCTTTAGCAGCGCTTTTTAGTCTAAACATACACAAATTTACAGATAGAACACCAACAGATACGCAGCTGTCGGAGCTAAACGCTTGTAGGCGTTGCCAAATTACCAAAAAGGTATTGCCAAATTATGCTAATTAAATTAGTCGCTTTAACGGAAATCGATTCGGCTACCGTGTTTATTAACTTGTGCATCTCTAAATACAAAATTGACTGTTTGACTATTTGATATGTTAATTATTTATTTGGCGTTTAGTTTTAGCTGTTTGCAAATTGATTTGGAGCGCCCAATAAAAAAAAACACAGTTAATTTAAATAAATTTACTAAGAAGATACAAGTCTTAATGATATAGATATAACTTTAAGAGGTAAAGAATAACGATTTAAATGCAATAAAGAATTTTAAGTATATATAATACGATATGTAATGTTTATAATATTAAATCTAATTTTTATTATATTTTAAATACCTTTTAAAATTTCATTTGATTTATAGTAGACTGTGCGGCGACTTCAAACCAAAATTACTGTATATTATTTGAAAGCAATCACAGATTCTCAGAAAAATAACAACAATTAAATGCAAAAATGCCGCAACGAATCAAAATCGAATTAAATCAACTGAAGATAACATGCGGCTTAATTATTTACAGTCGACCCTCGTAATCAAGAAGAGCCAAAAATGATTGCCAATGCAGGAAAAGAAGTGAAAAAGCTGCCGCTGCCGGTGCAATTTGTTTTGGAAAAGTCGTCGTCGGCATGAGTCGAAAGCTTAACGGCAACTTGTGGCTTGATGCCACAATTATAACTGCAACATGGCAACCAGACGTATTGATAAATGAATTGCTTCAGTCCAAGTTTGTCTACAGCTTTGACATGTGCCGCCCGATCAATCTCCACCTGCCGCCTGCCGCCTGCCGCCTGGCGGGAATAATTGAAAATCACGCTGTCCAATTGCCACTTCAATGGCAAGCAACCAACGGTTTTGGGCGGCAGCAGAGGCAGCTTCGGAAAAATCAACAAAAATGGAAATTGTAGCCAATCGATTGACTGGAAAAAGGCAAGTGAACAACTTGGAAGACGGTGTCTGGAAATGCGTCTTTAATTAGTAACATAGAAGAATCAATTCACAAAGTTCAAAACCAAATGGCAGCCATGTAACCTTTCGATAATTATTTATTTTCCCATTTTCACATGGCACTTTCTGTCGATAATTTTGTTTTTTTTTTGGGAACGGTGGCTGCCTCACTCAATGCAGAACTAAAATGCATTACGAAAATCCATTTACTATGGAAAATAAATCAAACGAGAAAGCGTCTGAGATACTGGAGTTGGAAAAGAAAAGCCGTTTTTTTTTGTTTGGTGCTAACCAACAGTGAAAAACTGCCTCAAATGCGTCTATTTATTTTTATTATTTATGTATTTGTATCTGTATCTAAACTCTGTATAGTATTCACTGGGAAGGCACAGAGGGTGAAAGAGAGGGAAAAGATGATAGAACGCGCTGCTTTGCATCATCATCAGCAGCAGCAGCAGCATCAAAGGATTGATTGCGTTTCGTGATTATTTGGTTTATGACTATGTCGGTGATATCTCTCTGGAGGGAAAAGAGGGAGAGAGAGAGTCTCTGAATTTCCCTGAACATGCTAATATTTCAATGTCAAATTAGTTGTAATCAAAATGTGATAAATACATATGTGAGTTATGTGAAATGTGTGGAATTTATGTGTTGCCATGCATAATTGAGTGCGTTATCAAAATAATGATGCAGAAATCAACAAAACAAATAAATGCTCTGATTATTCATAAAACGATTACAGCGGATATTGAATTTAAATATTTTAAACATATTTTCTAGCAGATATATACAGCTAACAATTAAATTAAACTCTTAATAAAACAAAGAGACGAAAATAAATAACAGAAACTGAGAAATGTAGAGACTTTAGTTCATTGATAATTTTCAAAATATATATTTCCCAGAAGATTTATTTAACTACAAATTAAAATGAACTCTTAATAAAACGAAGAGAAAAAAATAAAGAACAGAAGCTGAGAAATATATTTATTATATATGTAGAGACTTTAGTTCTTTGATAATCTTAATAATATACTATATATAATTTCAATATATATGCTTTACTATTTAATATTAACTCTTGCATCTGTATTCAACTAACAATTAAAATAAACTCTTAATAAAACAAAGAGAAGAAAATAATTAACAGAAACAGAGACATGTATACTGTATATAAATAAGACCTTTCTAAGCCAAATAACTAACTCTAAAAACTATAAAAACTTAGGTGAATATTAAGGAAAATGTTATTAGATACTTATATCTTTCAAAGGGGTTACCAAACAATTCATTTGCCGCCTTAATTAATAACTCGGCTGGCAGCAGCTCTATTAGTGCGATTTCAACTATCAATCTGGAGCAGATTGATTATGTGTGGTGGTGTCGGCAAGTCTTTCATTAGGTAAATACTAGGTGCAGGCGTTATAATTATAATCATTGACATCACACCTTGCCTTGGCAGTTGCAGGTGCTAAACGAATTTTATGGCTTGACGCCAGTACAGAAGAAAAAGGGCTCAAAGCAATTGGCGCATAACGGTGCGTTCGACTGGCCGCAGGCTCAAAAGGCGTTGGCACGCCCCTAACATCACAGCTATCAGTGTTAAGAGTGTTAATCAAGGATCTGCGATGTCTATCATGGCCAGAATTAGCAGGAAAGCGTTAAACGAAGGCGCTACGTTCAATGCCGATGGCAATTAGGAGTGTTTCTCATCATCATCATCATCATCATCATCGTCGTCTGTTTCTTTTTGTTTTGTTTCAAAGAATCCGCCACATTTCAGCGAGGATCGCCATGGAAGTCTGCTCTGCTCTGTTGAAATATTTTTATTTACGATGATATGGCCAACGCCGACGCGGGCTGTTAGAATTCACACTTCAACGCCGCCGGCGGTGGCAACGGCGTGTGTGTCCTACTGGCCATGGACTTTGTCGACTTGCCGACAAAGCGCCGCAGTGAAGACAAAACCAAGCAGTAGAAGAGTCAGAGGGGGAAGCAGAGAAGCAGAGAGAAGAAAACCACAGATCATGCACATAATGGCATCCTTTGTTTCGCTCTGGTATCGAAGTCAAGCATACTAGAGTTATCCTTTTTTTCCCGAGATCCTTTCTGCCTCATCATGCGGGTTGAATACGCGTGCCCGCCCGCAACAACTAAACCGCACACTCAATACACTTACCTGAGGTCCGATATCCGATCACCCTCTGCAATTAGTTAATTTCAGCATTCCGCATTTCGTTGTAGGCGTTATCGGATCACACGTTATTAATACATTTTTAACCGTTCCGAAGGAGTGATATATTTATACATATTACTCTTCTCACCTTGGCCTGCCAGCTGACCAACAGTCTGGAACTGTGTGGATCCTCTTCTCTGCCAAGTAGCCGATCCAATTAATCATCTTTCTCTCTGGGATTTCAGCTCTTAAAGTCGCGGCCTTAACGTGCCGCCCTTTTGTGGTAACATTTGCTGTGTAAACAGTTGCGGTTGAGTTTTAATTTGGTTTTCTTGTTTTTCATTTGCCCCAACAGCTGTTGCTGGTTGCCTCTGCCTCAGCCTCTGCCTCGGATTCGAGATCGAGTTTCAGTTCGGGTTCCGGCCAAAAAAGGGGCTTTCGTTTAAGCTGACATATGGGCGTTAGTGGTAATTTTTCAGTGAAGTTTATTGGGAACATTTTAAGTATCATTAGTCTGGCATTTTGGGGAAATGCGCTTTAATGATGCATTTTATATATTGAGCGTCCTAACTAACATATGACTCAACTGAAGAGTGACATACTGCATTCAAATGGTCTTTATAGCTCTATCGGCAAACTCTTATCGCCCTTGTGACTTAAATTCAGCGTTCAATTTAAAACTTTTCTATGGTAAATGAAATAGTTCTTGAGATATTTAAAAATATTCAAAGAGTATATACCCAAAAACTTCCATTTATACTTCACTAAGTAGTTTAAACTGCCTATATATATATTTTACAGCTACATAAACATCATACATCTTTGCTAAATATCTCCTGAGACATTTTCTTTCTTTAAAGTGGCCATATAAATCTTTTCATTAAGCTTTAAAGTCTTCAGCTGATAATAGCCCAATTTACTTGTCTCATAGCCCACTTGCACTTTAAAGATACGACAGGCGAAATAAGAAAACCAATAAAAAATTAAATGGCATAGCCATCAGTCAAGTCGATGCCTTTCTTGCCACATGCTTCGCTTGCAAATGAATTTTCAACTTGAACTAGATACTCTCAATGCTCCGTCTGACAGTTAGGCAAATATTTCTTGTCCCCCACTGTCACTCTGTGGGGCAGCAGTAGCAGCAGCAGCAGCTAAAAAATGTTACCACAAAAAACAACGATTGAAAGAAAGAAGGAACAAAGTAGAACATTCGCAAAATATGTAACAAGTTGAAGCCAGGGCCTATGTATTTATTTATTTATATCGACAAATAATAGGAATTGTAAAGCGCGCACATGAGACACCATCAGGGGGGGAAATTAAGGGGGATGGGAGGCGGAGGTAGGAGGCAATGAAAGTGTAAATATTATTAAGCGGACGCCGACAAAGGCCGCAGACTTGAAGCCACAGACAAAAGAGCCAACGTACACTTGCCATTCGAAAGTTCAATAGCTAGAGTAGATACAGTAGATACAGCTACAGCTTGAGATACACCAATGCCGCAGATACAGATACAGATACAGATACGAACAGTAGCAGTTTAGGTTGTCATAAGTTTTGAGCGATTGCCCCGCAGCGAAGCCACACACACAGCGTGTCGGCTGGCCAAACAATAGCAGCACAATTATTGCCAAATGGCACACATACACAGATACACACACACACACCCACGCCAGTGTATCTCACAGATACATGGGACTGACAAACACGTACGCACAAGAAATACGAGCAACTTGACAATTGCCTCACTGGCAACAGTGGCAATAACAACTTGGCTCTTGTTGTTCAAGTTGTTGCTGACTTTGTTGTTGTCAAGTTGCCCTTGGTAACTGCGCTTTTGGCCAACAAGGAACGCAGCAGCAGCCACCGCATAATTTCCATGCGCGCACACGCGGCGTATGCGCAACATGGACAAAGTTCTTTGATTTCGACCGCCCCTGACAACAAGAGGCCAAGCCTCAAATTAACCAAAAGTCATGCACTCGGAAATTAAGTTTTACTTTTTTTTCCGCTCGTGCGAAAATCTTTTAGCCAGCTTCCCAACCACAAATACTTTTCGACTCATTTCTGGCCATCTTTTTCTCATGAATATTCATTTTGTCTTTGCTGTTGTTGTTGGGTTTGAACTTAATTAACAGTCGAACAACTAAAGCAATTGTTGTGTGTTTGTATTCAGTAATTAAATGGCGTAGGTTGTATGGGTCCAGAGAAACAGCTTGAAAGTGATTAGATAAAATGGAAGTATATGAAATAAAACTCACATATTATTAGAAGAAATAAAAAGCCAACAGCATTTTCCAGCCACACGCAGCTTATGAATACTTTTCCTGTCCATTCCGCCTTTCCATGTCCATCAGTAAGTTATTAAAAGCTTTATCCTGAGTGCAGCTTCTGATGCTAACAAATCCCTGCACCATTTTAGCCAAAGGCAGCTGCAGAGGCGTTTTGAGTTAACGTCAAAAGAATGCAGAAAATGCTAGCCATCCCACGCTTCAATCTGGCCAAAGCCTGAACAAAAATACCTCTTAAAGTTGACTGTTGACATTAACGTCGTCGACGGAATGTGTGTCGACATATTCCTGGATATCTCTTGGTAACCTTTAATGTTGCCTGCCACTGCATAATATTTTTGCATTCCGTTTAGAACAGTGGAAAAAGGAAAAAAAAGAAGAGCATAAAGTGTCGAGGGGGTTGTGTTTTATGTTGGTACTCTTCAATTACACGCTGATACGCTTTTTGCTATGCAAATATTTGTCGTTCTATTGGAATTACTATGAAAACTGAATGATGATGATGATGGCATTGATACTCTTAGTATTATTATGAGCATATCAGAATTGACAGTTAATTAATTTAATTAAATAGAGAGAAGGTCCTATTCATTCCGATTGCAGTTAATTAATATAAATGCAAAGTTTTTTAGGTATTTAATTAATAATTATAATTTGTTGAGCGATTTGAAATGAAAGTAATGATGAAATTGAGGATATAACTTCAAGACAACTTTAGTATGTAATTAGACAACTTAAGACAACTTTATACAGGGTGAGGCAAAAGTTATAGCATTTTCCAATAGGGTGATTACTTTTGCCGCACCCAATATTTCGACACGACTTGACTGCTGCTGATCATCTTCGTAGGGAGAGTCACGATAATCGCTTCTTCGTAGAGATGACATACCAGCGATAGTTATGGGGATGCCAATCTGCCCCACATGCACAGGGTTGACTCATTACATAAATATAAAGAAGAAAAGAGTGTTCGCATATTTAATCAACAGTAGAGTTACTCCCACCTAACTAACTTAATTTACAAGTACTCGTACAAGACACTATTTAAAGTTATTCGCATTGCAAACCGGAAGAATAAGATTTAAGTATTCAACAACAAGAACAGTTAACTGCCTGGGAAAGATATCAAAAGAGTTAGTCGTGCAGTTGGTTGCGCATAACTTCAAATCAAGTATAAATAAGAGTGGATATAAATAATTTTAATGGAGGCAAATATGAGCATTAAGAGATCCAGTTAGATTCCCTTAGAAGCCAACATGCCTCTATGTCTCTGGGATCAAATGGGGCGGCGCTACTTCAAATTGCAGCCATGCTATGAGTATTCATTGGTTCTCTTTTGCGCAGCTGCGCAGGCTGCTCTAACATACACACACACAAACGCACTCACACACAGCGCTGAGAGTCGAGAGCAGCAGCAAGCTGACGACTGCTGTACTGCTCTCGCAGCCGTCATAGCAGTGATCTCGACTACATATGCTCTCGCTATGCCTGCATACATGCTATCTCGTTCGCACTTGCCACCCTCGTTGCGTGGGTTTTGCTGTTTGTTGTTCTTTGAACGAAAACAATGAAAACTTGTTTCTGTTTGTTGGTGTTCTGCATGCAGCGCTGCCGTCGTCTGAGAATCTCACAAATTCGTTTTAGTCTCGGCTGCTGACCGTTTCAAAATCAGTTTCGAGCTGTCAAGCAAACGAGCAGCATCAACCAGCAGCAGTTTTTACGCATGCGCATTAGACAAACAAAAATAAAAAAATATCAACAAACTAAAAAAGAAAAGAACTTGACGAAAATACTTTGATAAAAACAGAAATAGAAATATAAATAGAAACTTGTGCCGTTTATCAGTGTGTGTGTGAGTGTGTGTTATACTTATACAGCTACATCAATTACAAGCTGACCAACGGATTATATTTAAAAAAAAAATAGAAGCAAAACAAATACACCAACAATAACAAATCATGGCTGTATCTGCACTCAATATGACACCCTATTTCGCTGGATATCCCTTTCAAGGTAAGCATACGTAGTAGATACACACGACAGCATCATCGCTCTATTACCAATTACCACAATTACGAGTACAAAACGACCAGACGAAGGCCTAGAGTAGAAAATGTGCTTGATCATCACGATGATGATGATGATGAGGGGCAGCGCTTTCGCCGGTTCGAAAACGAGAAAACGAGAGATCATTACCCGTTTGCTAGCTATACTATGTAGCTAGCTAGCTAGCTGACTTTTCTGACTTTCTGGCTTGTCCAGCAATCATGATCAGCTTTTTGACTTATTGATTGTGATCACAACTTGCAGCCACAGCCACAACATTCCAGACTTTGCAGACTTTTTGGCGCGCTCGTTGTGTCTTGGGGTCCCTTTCAGTCTACAGTTTACACTCTGCAGTCTACGGTCTGCAGACTTGTCGGGGCGGCTCTGATGCTTTGATCTTGGCTCAGCGTCTGCTCTTTGGGGTCTTGTGTATCACGTAGCAGCAACGTCAGCGCCCCAAAACATCAACAGCAACAACAATAACTGAGTTACAGTCTTTGGGGTTTTTGGGGCCGGCCTTTTATGCTCACTACGTACTGATATTAGCTGGCACAGCTGGATGTCTGTCTGTCCGTCTGTCTGTCTGACCGTCTGCCTGTCTGACTGTCCGACTGGCTTATGGATTATTAGTTTGATTTGATTGCATGGGCCACATGAGCACACAGCTGCACAGTGATCAGCATTTTCCAAGCCATCTTAGTTACTTAGTCTTATGTTTTCTTTATCAGAGCAAAAATTTGGCCCACGCAAATTGGCAATTTGCGCTTTGTTATGTTTTTGCCCAAACAAATGGCCGAGAAACAATAGATCGTGCGAACTGATCCTCGCACTGATCCTCAAGAACAATACTGTGCACTCTGCATAATTGGATTACTTACTGCCGCTCAATCGAGCAGAGAAGAAAAGTTAATTGTAGATCACTTGCAGATCACTTGAAGATCACCAAAAGATCGTTGGCCACACACAGAAAGAATTGTAGTAGCGAAAAGTAAATGAGGAACGAAAAGGTCTAGAATTTTCTGGCTTATGTAGATCAGTAGTCATAGCTACGATATTTCTATTGAAGATCACCCATCACTAATCACATATTTTCCTTTCTTTTCATTGCTATTTTGCAGGACAAGGACGCGTCAATCAACTTGGCGGCGTCTTCATTAACGGTCGTCCTCTGCCCAATCACATTCGCCGCCAGATTGTGGAAATGGCCGCAGCTGGAGTGCGTCCCTGTGTCATCTCAAGGCAATTGCGCGTTTCGCACGGCTGCGTCTCCAAGATCCTCAATCGCTTCCAGGAGACTGGCTCTATTCGCCCAGGCGTCATTGGTGGCAGCAAGCCACGTGTTGCCACACCCGACATTGAGGCCAGAATCGAAGAGTTGAAACAGTCGCAGCCAGGCATCTTCAGCTGGGAGATTCGCGCCAAACTCATTGAGGCTGGCGTCTGCGACAAACAGAACGCTCCCTCGGTCAGCTCCATTTCCCGTCTGCTGCGTGTCACCTCCGGTTCCGGTTCGGGAAATGGCACTGGCTCCCACAGCATCGATGGTATTCTGGGCGCTGGTGGCGCTGTCTCTGCCGGCAGCGAGGATGAGAGCGAGGATGACACTGAGCCCAGTGTGCAGCTGAAACGCAAGCAGCGTCGTTCCCGCACCACATTCTCCAATGATCAGATCGATGCCCTGGAACGCATCTTTGCACGCACTCAATACCCGGATGTCTACACCAGGGAGGAGTTGGCCCAGAGCACGGGTCTGACCGAGGCACGTGTCCAGGTGTGGTTCTCCAACCGTCGTGCCCGTCTGCGCAAGCAGCTCAACACTCAGCAGGTGCCCAGCTTCGGTAACGCCTCCACGGCCACATCGTATGGTGCAAGTGCCGCTCCAGCACCCAACATGGGCA
The DNA here is from genome assembly GCA_958299025.2 of Drosophila histrio. Classification (NCBI taxonomy): domain Eukaryota; kingdom Metazoa; phylum Arthropoda; class Insecta; order Diptera; family Drosophilidae; genus Drosophila; species Drosophila histrio. Next base: position 16,865,449 of record OY729167.1, on the reverse strand, counting down.
TGGGACTCTACAGCTCCCAGTCTTGGCCGGCTGCCAGTGGTGCCAGTGGCTATGAAACACATGCTGGCTATGGTGGATCCGTGGCCTCCATGTCGCCTGCCAGCAGCAGCGGCAGCAGCAGCTCCGCCGCCCACAGTCCCGTGCAGTCCCAGACACAGGCAATCTCTGGTGGCAACTTCATGAACTCCGCCTATGGCATGGCCAGCACCAACAGTGCCAGTTATCCCGCCTCAGCCACTGCCTACTCCATGCCAACCACCGCTGCCGCCGCCAGCTCTGCCGAGCAACTCCGCTCGCAGTTCGCCTCTGCAGCCGCCTCGGGATCGCATCATCCCTCGTCGTGGGACAGCTACAACTTCCCTGGCTCCTTCTTCCCCGGCACCAGTGGCAACCACATGGGTGGCTATCATCAGTCCGTCGGTGTCGAACAGAAGAGCTCCGTAGTGCCAGCTGCTCCGGCTTATCCATACTTTGGATTCTAGGCTGACATCGATCAGCTATCGCTCCAATTTCCCAGTTTTCAGTTAGTTTCATCTCCGGTTCCTCTTGTAGCTGGTTCTATTTTAGCTTAGAATTTATCAGATCTGTGCCTGCTCTTTGTTTTTGTTTCATTTGCTGATCGCTACATAATTTAGTTAAGACCTTAAGACTGTTAAGTGTAAGTTTAAATATTAATCTAAGATTTTGTCGTACTTAAAATAAAATAAACAAAATATAACAATACAATTTAAACTGGTTTATTAATATGGAATTTCGGGGGGGAATTTCAAAGAAAGATCTACGCGATCTGTAAAAATATCTTATATTTACTATTTGAATTGATAAATGAAATATCAATTTCCATGAAAAGAATTAAGACACGTGCGAGTCTATATGAATATTGAACTGGTTATCAGCTGGTTATGCTTGGAAATATTCATAATCAAGTGTACAAACTATATTTTACACTCCTCAAGTAGATTTATAGATCACGTTGAATAATGATTCATTTAGATACTATTTACATACTCGTATTATTCTATTTGCATTAATTTTTGAGTTACGAGTACATTATCATTTCCTGAAATGCAAATATGATTTATTTGAATCAATCTATTTATATTCTTTACATAAGATATTGTATTAATCGTAAATATGTTCAATTTGCTTTCAATTGTAAGAAAAACTGTAGAAGGGAATAGATTCTTGCTTTGAATGGTATCTAACTATCAGAAGTTCTTCAAGACGTCTGTACAACTATTTAAATAATTGAATTCTTAAGTCGTAACCTTTTTATATATCTTATGAACTCAATGTTTTATAAATCCATTTAAAAAGTCTCTCATCTCAGTCTTATCTCATGAAATCCCTGTCGTACGTACATACAATATCTATAATAAGAATACAATATCTTTTAACACAATACATTCATACTCAATTAAACTAAAGACATTGCAAATAGTTTTTGAAAAGTGACAAACGTGGACCACACACACAGGAATGTGGACATGTCCAAGGAGCCACAACAGGTTCAAGCCCAACCAGCTAATCCCTCAGAATCATACAGAAAATGTCCCCTAAAGAGACAGGGCAACAATGGACGATCCACCAAGGACTACAATGAGTCCTGTGTGTGTGCGTTCCCAATGCCTGACTGGATCACAACAAGCCTCGACCCATAAGCTGACAATTAAACAATTATAGACAATTGGGAACACGAATTGCGACTCGATAATACGAAAATAATTTACAAAAACTGTTGACTGTTTAAAACGAAGCCGACGGTTAGCAACAAAATAGAGCAATTGACAAAAGGACATGCGCAAAATATGAGCTAACCAGGAGGAGGAGGAGGAGAGACCACCAACGATACCGCCGGATTCTTTAAAGATGCCGATATGTGGGCCTGTCAAAAGATGAGAGCCTCAGAGCCGACTCTAGGAGTGGACAATACCATTGACAAAATGCGGGAGGGAACCTGAGCTGTACTAGTTACGACTTTCTTGGGTGGTTTAGGTAGCTCTCCTCTGTGCCCAGGACCCTCAATTATGTGTGCACAGCGGGCGTCGCACTTACCACCTAGAATGAATACATTTTCCTCAGCGTAGTTTCCTCAACTCCAAGCAGCTAAATGAAAACATCAATTAGTTCATATCGCTAGGGTCCAGGCCATAGGCAAGTCCTGGCAGGACAACGACAACGACGACGACAGGTTCGCAGGTTGCTGTCGTCCCTACGAGGGTGATAATGTGTGTCAACTGTGACAATCATAATGGATCGCCTGTTCGACTTCCTAGGGTTTTATTTCTAGCCTGTATCCTTAGAGTTCCACTTTGACCATACGGTAGCGTCTCTTTGACTGCCGCGTTCTTCTTATCCTGGGCCCACCAACTTTGATATTTTTATACAAATTTAATTTGTGTGGCAAGTCGAGAGTTGAACCTCAACCGAGTGTCTTCCCTTTGAACAAAACTGTTGAAAGGCCCTCCCGATCGTTTTGAGCGATCGCCCAGTTGTGATTTATGCGTTTTTGATAGTTGCCCTGGGATCAGGCCGGTAGCATGCGAATTTTTTTTGGCCAACTTCCTGTGTGGCCCATAAGAGAATAGCGACGGTTTACAGTAGCTGGCGGCAATGTGTAGACGCTTTGTCTCCTATTGCCACGATTTGATTGATGATCGCTCTTTGCCGTGATGAACGAGCCAATGAGCGACTTTATGTATTGGAGGCGTTCATAATTGTGGAATTGCGGTCGGGTTGAAAAGCGAGCAGTATTGCAAATGTGGGAACCATTTTGGCTTAGCAATACGTATATATTTTAACTTTGATCAGCCGAAACTTATGGAATTGCTTTAAAGTTGGGAATCGAAATAAAGACACCAACTTGAACTACTATGACTTAACTTATCCTAATCTTATTGATCTGGAACAGTAACTGAAACCGGACAGTTGTCTCTTGAGACTTCTTTTCACTTACTACCACCTGCTGCATAATTCTTCCCCTCTAGAAGGTGTATTTTGCCTCTGGCCTTGTTATAAAGCTCACATGGCTAATACTCACATCACAAACACCAGGCTTATCAAATTTTCAACGCGAATCGATCAAAATTCATGCGTAAATCGCCTTTGGCTGATATTGCGGGCCAAAAGAGGAAGCGGACAGACAGACACCCCAACAAAAATAAGTAAATAAAGAGGTAGAGAGAGAGAGTCAAAGCGTGGTGTGAACTGAATATCTCGCTAGCACTATCTCTTTCACACACTCAAAACGTAAATTGTTTCGCTCTAAATTTGCGTTACGTAACGGAATTTAAAGCGTTCCTTATCAGATTGGTTTTGATGTTTTATCAACGCTCGCTGCACCCAAAAAATATCTTGTATCTTCCATTGTTCATCTCACTCGCACCTTTACTTCCTCAACAATTGTTGTTGTTGCTGTTTTATTTTTTTGGTTGCGCTATTTAATATACGTAAATAATTTTTAATGAATATATGATAAATTTATATCATTGTACAATTTTTTCTTTTTCTCATTTTTGGCGTGTGGCTCAAATGAGCGAATGAGTACGTGAAAAATTAGCGGAAAATTTCATCAACATCATCAACACTTGTAAATTGTCTGTGGCTGTCATATTGGCCGTACATGTTTATTTAGTTGAGATCGGCTACCAGATCGGTGGCAATTAACGGTTGCATTTCTGATTGGCCACATGCAATTTGCCACACAATTGAGCCACAATCTAAACGGTTGCTAAGTTAGCTAGTGGATTTATTAAATATGGATTGCGGTATTTAATATTTATTGCCATATAATCAAATGTGAAAGCAGTGATACGATATAGGGAATCTATAGAGTAATATCAATCAGATGCATATATTTATTAACTGAAGATTAAATACATTAGTTTATGTAAAGTAATTTTAAATAATATATACGACAATCTAGATATGTTTTAAAGGTTGTGAAGGCTTCTCCCGAGAATCTTGCCTTAGGTTTTGAAAGAAGAGGAAATCTTGGACCAAACATATTCTGACTGCAACCTACACTCTAATCAACTATTTTCATTTAGATAAATAGTTAATAGTTAATTCTGAATTCAGAATAAATGATCAAGCTTAATTGTAAGTTAAATGCTGTTACTTACCATGTAGTAAACTATTTAAAACCCACTCAGTTAGCCTATCTTAATTTTGGCCTTGCAATGTCTTTATAGCATCGTTCGACTGAGAACTTAACAATCTGTTTGTGGAGACACCCGAGGCGATCTGTGGTACCAGTGTGTCTGGTCCTGTTAATGCTGCCACGATGACGTAGTTGCAAGCTTCAAGTTGCAACCAAATAACATTATAATTCAATAAGAAGCCACAGCGAAGGAAAAAAGAAGGAACAACAACTCTATAATGTTGCAGCTGTGCGCTGCACTCTTGGCCCAATCGACTGGCACCTGGCTAGAAAGCGGCAGCCAACTTGTCTGCGGCAACAATGTTGTTGTTGCGGCCAATTGTAGAAATGATCAAAGTGGCAACATGTAATTTCATCACTGATGGTGCCACAGCCGTCGGCGAACTGCTTTGAGCTGCGATCACACTGCGATCTTACTGCGATCATACTCCGATCACTGATCGAGAGTTTAAGCGAGCGTTAAATCTGCCCGAAGAGAAAAAGAAATATGGGAAGTGACGAGAAGGGAACTTCATTTTGGGGGAAATGTGATTATGTTAGGTTCTTTTATTGCAACAATACTCGATCGATGGCTCGATCAGTTGATGAAATTGCTTGATCAGGTTGCACAAATTGAATGTTATTTTGCAAAATGCGCACACGTAGCAAGCCGTGGAATATGCGATCGCCATAAAGATGAAGCTGGCTTGCCAGTTGAAGAAGAATGGGACAGACTGTAGACTGGTTGACTGTGGATTGTGGATTGTGGATTGGCATAGCGCGCGAAGATTCTTTGATCATTTTACGCTCATTTGACGGCACACACACACACACACTGACACACACACACTGACACACACAGTCGCTGACACTCGCTGATCTTTAGCATATTTTACGCTCAACTTGTGATCAAACCGTAACTTTGGTGTCGTACCTGCTCCGTGTTGGCAAGACAACTTCGGCTTCGGCTTCGGCTATGACTCATGGGCCATTTGGCTGTACCATCCATCAGGGTAACTAGCCGCTATGATATATTTGCATATTGCTTGGGAAAGTCGCCATAGAGTCCACAGTACATTACTATTATTATTATTTTTTCTTTGGCTTATATTTTATTATTTTTATTATTATTGCTAGTGTTATTGTTACTGTTCGTTGGCCAGTTAAATTTGTGTGATTTTTCTTTTCTCTCGCCTCTCGCTCAGCTTTTGTGCCTTCCCTTTGATCTTTTGCCGCCAATTGCGCCAACTGACATTGTAATTGTAAGTATTGTAACCGAGTGTACTCCGACTTTGGCGCAGCTTCATTTCAAGTTTTCTTTGGATTTATACTTTTGATTGGAACACACGGCGCGACCGTCGTTTGTTATTATGTCAATTGTTTGTAATTTCTTTCATTTTGGCCCAAAAGGCTTTTTATAGTAGATCTTCCATTTGTTGCGCTATGCAGAGATCTGCAATTTATAATTCGAAAAGTTGATTAAAATGTATTACAAGCTATTAAACAATTATAAACAACAATTAAATATTTTTAACGTTTATAATACATTTTAAATTATGAATTTATCATGTAATTAAAGAAAGTTAAATGTGAAGTTTATAAATCATTCAAATATTAAATTGATATAAGTATAAAATGTGTAAAATATAAATAAAATAAGGGTTACACAATATATTTAAAAATAATATCATTTCGATAATTCAGTTGCTTTGAATTTGAGGTTTAAATTGGAAATGTCCTTTAACAATTAAAGGAAGAACCTTATACATACAATAAAATACCCAATTTTAATTTTATAAATTAAATCAAAATATAGACAAGCTTAAAACATACTTTTATAATTTTTAAAAATATTATTAGGTATTATAAAAATGGCTTCAATCACTTGCAACCCGCGCACTCTCCCTCAACTGTTTTTGGCATCAAGAAAAAAAATGAACAATGACGTTTTAAATGAGAAAAATCCGTTGTTGTTAAGTGCAAAAATAACGCTGTGAACGATAGGAAAAACGAGTTTCCACGATTCACAGGCAAGTCTATACAAACAACCCAATCATTTAAATGAATTATATTGCGCGCCATTGAAAGCGATTCTCATGGTGGCACACAGAGGGAAGTGAGAAGTGAAGCGGACGGGGGAAAAGGATGTAAGGATGCAAACTGAAATTTGGCAGCCCTACAAAACTGGAAGGCAGCAACGGGAACACCACCATTACTGGCAGGAGTAGCAGCACCACCACCACCACCATTGCTGTGATATGGGCTGGGATATAGTATAGTCAATGTCGATGTCGATGTCGACGTTGATAGGCGCGAAAATTGGCGTGAAGCGTGCAGAAATCGTGGCTGCAAAAAGGTCTACAAACTGAGACAGAAACTGCGATTGCGACTGCGACGGCGACGGAGCTGAACTTCTGTTTCATTCAGTTTTATTTGATTCTTTGGCATTATTTTTCAACATATCCAAAATGAAACATTTTTGACACTTTTCTGCAGCTGCTCATGCTGGAAGCTGGCGTAGCTTAGGGTAGTCCTTGGTTCTGGTTTTTGGTCCTCGTCCTGACCGTGGTCCGCCCGTGTGTCAGGAGGGGGAATGCAGCTTGCTTAGCGCGAAGATGGATTATTTTTACGCTTATTTTGATCTGCTCGGTGGATGTTTGCTTAGGGAACTTATAAACGCTTGGTGTGACTGAGGTTTTCACTATGAACTATGGTTCCACATAGTTCCATGAGGGTTGTATTCTGTCAGCCATGTTGAATTGCCCAGCTCTATGACTTTTAAGCTATGCCAAAAAGGTGAAATGAAGGCAAATTCAGCATTGAGTAGACATATCTAATGAGATTTTCTTAATGAAAGTTGTTTATTGATAAAGGAAGAATTGTGGAAACTTTTTAGACAATTTTAATCATAAGAATAATGAATAATCGATCAAAAAATAAAGTTGAATTATGATTTATATTAATTTTATGTATTTTATATTATATTCTAGTAATATAAACTCTTGTCCTAGCATTCAAATAAATAACTATTTATGAAAACTATTTAATTTACTGTTCTATATATTGTTGAAACCAAAGCCATTCACACTTTTCACTTTTGGTTCATTGACAATGGCTGAGCAAGCTGAAAGATCAGAAAAAGTTAATCCATAAATTGTCACAAAATCAAAAATCAACCAAAATATTATTTCGCAAAAATTTGTAAGCCTTTTGCTTCAAACAAAGAAATTCAGCACCTAAAAACAATCTGTGTGTGTGTTTGTGTGTGCGGAATTCTGTTGAAATCAATATCCGATTATATAGATCAACCAGACCAGAAAACGGCATGTTGTCAAACTGTGTGTTGGCTGAGCCGCAGGCCAAGCTTAAGTCGGGGTTTCGTTTCGTAGCCAAGCATCGTTGAATTGGCTTTGAGTTTCAATTGTTGGCCAAGAAAAGCGGAAGATGGGAGTGCCTGCATATTGATTCGAATCAAACAGCAAAGCAGATTACAATTTATTTATTTATTTGGGCAAGCGTGTGAGCAAAAAGGACGTCCTCGTGAGTTGCGCGTGCACCGGATTATCCTTGTGCACTTGTTTCTGTTGTTATAGACACATACACACGCACTGGCACTCAGCAGGCATAAGGTAGTCGGTAGTCGACAGTCAACAGTCAACAGTCAGGAGTCGGGATTCGTTGGGTAGGCGACAAAAGTAACAAAATTTAAAAACGTTCAAGTTCAAGAGTTTCGGACCAGAAAGAGAAAGAGATGGAGGGCAGAACCCTGAGATGAACTCATCAAGATTCGGCAGACGAGTGAGAGCAGACACTGATCCGATTTCGACATCGACATCGACTTTAACTTCAACTTCGACCCACATGAGCCGATTCAATTTGGATTACACGGCGAAGCCGCTGCTTAGTCGAGTAAACGCCTACGTAGCCCAAAAGTCATGTCATGTTGTGCCAGAGCATTGGCAAAAGGACAGTGGCACAATTTCTTGCACCTTTTTTTTTTTTCTAGCAGGCAGAAGCACCAGCAACCTGTCTTCAACCTGCTTGCAACCTGCTTCGCACTGATCCTCTGATCCTTGTACTCACAAAGCGCTGAGCACGCTACAGTTTTGGCAATATTTATTGGCTTTATTGGATTTACAGCTTACCCAAGACGCTAGACGCAATCTTAGATACGAATCGAACTGACGAAATCCCTTGGCATAAGCATCGACCCATCCTTTTCGATCCTGGCAGACTGTCGCCTCCCCTAGGTGCAACTAATTTCACTTGGTCATGGCGCATTAGTTTCTCTCTATCTATTAACAAGTTCATCTACCCAACGCATATTATCATCTATGTAATCACGTTGAAATCGCAATTTCCGGCAGGACCAAGTGTTAATCTATGCTCTATAAAGACTGTGACAAATGGAAATGAACGAGATTAGTGTAGATCGACTGACAGTTTCATTTTAATTCCAATTGCTATAACAAGAAATATAGTTAGAGACCAAATTCGGGATAAAAAGCAGAATCAGTTAGTAAAAGATTAAATATACATATATATAGATAAATAAAAACAATTCTTACAGTAAGAAATATAACTAAACTATTCACATTTTCATTAAATCTCCATTATCATTAGATAAGACAACTAGAAGACTATGATCAGTTGAAGATCATTGCCTTTGATTCACAATAAAGCAAATTTAATGCACATAAACTTGAATAAATTTCTAAAAAAAAAAGGTAGACAGTCACTCAGATAGCTAAAGAGAGCCATTTGCAAGATCAAGATCAGAAGTTGATCTCGAACTTTAGGTTGCAGTTGCAGTTACGATGATCGTGGATCTGTTGAAAGTTGTAGTATATTGCCGTTAGACTTTTGCTTTGTAGTTGAGCCGACAAATGAGCTCAATACTCGCCCATTTTTATAGTCATATCGGCAGGCAATCGACATGATCATCGGCAAAAAAAGATATATTGCCCTAGGTGATCATAGGAGAGCAACTGGCTTATGAATCACTTACAACAACGAGCCAGAGAGCCGAGAGATCACGAGAGTCTTTCGGTTACTTCAATCTGATGCAGCACTTGCCCCCAAGACACACACACAGACCATGCAACATGCAACATGCAACATGAGGCGGTGAGTTGTTTATCTGTCTGCCTGTCCACAACTATGCTGATGTCCGATTAGCCAAGTTAATATCCATTACGATTAAGATTGAGAGCTGGCACCACAAATGCTCCAAATTCATCATTTTAAGAATACAAAGCGCATCTTTAAAATGAATTCAACTCGAGTCCTTATCGATTTTCGACCAACGCAGTATGAAACAAATACAAAGGAAAAGCCAAAATTGAAAAATGCATCCAGCTCGAAATGCCAATTGCAATACAGGCTTTGTGCAGTCAGTTGGCCAAAAAGGAACATTTTTATTTTTTTTGGCAATGACTACATATACACAAGGGAAAGCTGACCCTAAGCTAGTGGCAAGTGAGTGGGCGGTGCGTGGGTGGGATGGGCTGGGAAATGTCGACGTCATCGGACTTAATTGATGAGATATGTTTGTGGCCTTTTGGACTTTCCATTACTGTATCTGTATACGGCTTAATGAAAGGAAGCTGCCCTCAGGCAAAACGGATATGGAGAACTGATGTTCCGCTTGTGTGGTCGAAACGTAGGCGAGCTTATAGCTTATATATGTATATGTATATGTATATATGTCCGGGGTGGAATGGAGGAGTTGGAGGTTGTCAAAGAGCTGATTTTACGATGCCAGCTTTTAATTAGTAACCTGAACTTGCTTTGAGCACTGTCAAGTTCAGTAGTTCAACTAAAGTTAATAAGTACAAGTAAGACTGTTGACAAAATTAGTTTCTATAGAATAGAAAAGAAATAAACTTGAGTCGCTCGTTCGTTTCTATGTGCCAAGTAATTGACATTGAACAAAAGTTCTAAAGAAATCTGTAAATACTTTGTATATTATGTGCACTTTTACTCAAGGTATTCGGTTCACTATTATAAGTATTATATTTACCAGTTTTTAATGTATCAAATAATTTAAATATAGACAGCTTATAATTATATTTTGATTTCTACAAGTTGAGTCTACTTTCTAAACATTTGCAGACCTGTATGTTGTCTTAGTATAAACAAATTTCATTATTTCTATGTTCTATGTCCAAATAGTACGAGCCAAGCCCAGCAAGATCGTCTGGTGCGAGCAGGACTGCGATAGCCATGGCAGAGACTGAAAGAGACGAAGTGACTGTGAACAGTTGACAATGGTGACAGGAACACACCCAGATCGGCACTCGGAGATCGGCAAACATGACAAGCAGGCGCAACGAATCGCCATTTTGCGCTCAGTCCTTTGGTTTGTCCTGTCGTTTTTTGGTCCTTTGGCGATCATCCTGTCACGCGTTCGTTGCATTTCCTTCTCTTATTGTGCGGTGTTTGCTATTTGCGTTAAAATAAATTACAATAAATAAAATAAAAGACGAAAATCTCTCGAAAATGATGCTAACATGAAATTTTTAACTCGCCCTCACTTGCTCTGTCTCTGTCTCTTTTTAACTTATTAGCTCATTGATAGGATTTAACTTCACACCATCGTATGGCCTACGTCCAACTTGGCACTGAGCATTCGATTGTATTGTTTGCACAATTAGTTCCGATTGGCACTGGCAGGATCGGAGACGCTTTCGAGCATATGCTCGATCCCGATCCTCAATAGCTCGCAAATGATGGCTGCATGTTGTTCATTTACAGTAGATTAGCGACGGCGTTCGCAATCCCATTGTAGCCCCTTAGAAGGATCACAAAACCCTGGGTATGAGTTGGAGTTGGAGTCGCACAGCTGCCGGTCGTGCGATTTGTTGCGCCTCAACATTAATGCCTCCTACTTGCCACATTACCACATTGGCATCAGCATTGTTTTTGTCGTGCGTCTATTTCTTTATGGGTTCCAGTGTTAACCAGGCACACTTTTGGGGTTGCACACTCACAAGAATTGGGTTTCCAATCGTCGGGGATCAGGGGATAAAGAGTTAACCTCAACTAAAGGTAGTTAATAGAAGAATTGATTGGATACGTGATTTTTACAGATTTTGAATAGATAGAAAATTTACAAAACATTAGATTGAAGAAGTTTACATATAATGTTGTTAAATTATTTTAAAAGTAACTTCTTTAACATACTAATTTATATTATTTCATATTTGTCTACGTATCTGGACCTATTTACTATTCCAAATTATAACAGAAACAGTCGGGGGTTGCTCCAAATCTGGCAGACCTCTAGTGGCAGATATAGGGTAACCAAGTAACTAAAACTATTCTCAATAGATGTCGCTTCACACAATACACAAATGGGCAGCACTTTCCGGAAATAGGCAGCACTGCAGGAATTACTAATTATACATATGGAGATGTTATTTATTACAATGACAGCTGATCAGTTATTGTTGAAGTTATGTGATTGTATGATACAGTCCGCCTTCCTTCAGCTGCACCCAATTGGAGCAATGATGTATTTTTTCGCCCCAATAGACATCAACACGTAGCAGCTGAGTTATATGTAGATTTGTTATTGTTATTTTACTTGCTTTTATTACCCACGAGTCTGTAAAGTCAGCTCCAAGCGGCGACTGCATTTCCTACAATGTAATCATTTTATCTTGAATGTGCCCTGCAACGCCCACTGCTGACACGCCCACCGCACAGACGCAGGCGACGACGACCACGAGGACGAGGTTGCAATCGAAAAAATTGTACGTGCTGTCATCGATCGAGATCGTGGGATATGCGGACAGAGGAGAGACCCAAGCCGAGGACCATCAGGTGATAAAGCTGCAACAGTTGGCCCAGCCGATGTATCGGTCCAAGTGGAGGCTGTGGAGTGAAGCTGTGCTCTCTGGCTACATGGCTAATGTGATTACAGACTTTAAGTTTATAAACATGGGCCCAGGCCGCTGCCTACCGAGAGGCAGCTCTGCAGCCCAGAAACTACAGATCCAGATTCAGATTCAGCCCTCCTGTTGCGTTGCAATTACGGCGCGTGCAGGCGACCCAGTCGATCCCAGTCCCCTGTCTTTCCCCTCTTTCCCCGGCAGAGCTTACCAATCTGTGGATGTGCCCTCTTCTTCTGCATGATGAATTCTTATTAGCTGCCTTTGGTATCCATCGGCTGCGCAGTTATGAGCGGCAAACTTCAACCGTAGCTTCCTCATAACTTTTGCTCTATTTTTTTTTCTTTTTCTGTTTTCTGTTTTTTGCTTTTTGTTTTCTTTTCGATTCTCGCTGTGCCATGAGGGAACTCGGGATCTCCCTTGAGCTGTCGAAGTGTCTGGATTTGTCGGATAAAGCTGCTGCTGCCTCGATGTCTGCCTCAACGGCTCGAGCTGCGGCTCGGGTCCAGCTTGTCAGCGAGGCACGCGCAAATCCCTAATGGAATTCTGCCCCAACTTTCGGCAGATGTGGACTGGACGAGGGACAGAGTGCAGATGGCTTTGCCATACTCATATCTCATGTGGTTAGGTGAGTGAATCATTAAAACAATAACTTGGCCAATCGTTGTAGAAAGAGTTTAAGAAGTTATAACAGTTCACAATTTATATGAGAAGTTGTTGCGAACCTTCTGTCTCACACTGTTAGTTGTAACCATAATTAAATAATTCAATTCATATTTTATTGAATACGCTTTCTGTGAATTCTTCTTGCTCTTCCCAACTCCGTGGTTACACTACTTACATACAGAAATACTCTAGGTATTTAGTTATCCTTCCACTTTCATAGTCACTTTATTTACATACAGAAATTCATTAACATTATATTATAAATATATATTCTCGGAACTATACAGATAATCATATGTAATCCTATTCATATCACTTTATTCATTGAGATCCACACCCTCTCCATTCACCTGTATGGTAATGTATTCACCGCCCTCAGAGTCTCCATGCTCTCGCTGAGGATTGATTTGATTGGGAAGAGGGGGAGCTGACGGCATTGGATGAACCACCCCAGTGGTGACACGTCTAGGCATCGGCTGCAGGGAAATTTCATCGCTCTCCCGTCTCATGAAGCGACGACGAGTGCGTGCAAAGTCGAAAGTTTCCCTTTGCCTCTGACGGGTCTGATCATGTGTGGCATCTGTCGATTGTTGCAACGTGTGGGTCGAACTAGTGCGACGCATTTGCTCTAACCCTGGGGCCTGCTGTGACGATGGCGTTCGCTGGCGTCCAAAGCAACCGGTGGCATAGCGCCCATCTGCGGAGCGGGAGCGACGTTGTCGTTGGGAATCTCTGGCACTCAACAGTTGCTGCAATTCAAAATCCGGTTACATAAGAGGGTGTATCAATCTGAACTGCATACCTGCTGCATTTCATCCTTGCGTAGACGTCGCAGTCCTTGCTGCTCCTCTAGTTTGTTGCTCATCTGACTCATCCAGTCGCGTGCTTGCGATCGCAGGGATAATGAGCTCTGGGAACGCTCGGGCAGACGGACCGGGAAAAGTGTCTCCCGGGCGCCCACCATGCTGCCGCTGTTAAGGACATAGACGCGGGGAAAGTCAATGACAAAGTCGCGGCTGCGTATGAGATCGGCCAAGGCGCTGGATGGACCTGCTGCCTGGACAGATTCCTGTGCTAAACTGACCGCCGTTTGACCAGCAGGATTTGAACTAATTGCCGAACGATCCGGCTCGTACTCCAGTATGCTTTCCTCACTGCCCAGAAACTGCAATAGAAGAGTTGCAGAGAATGGAAGATGTTCCACTAAAGGATGGCACCATGGCAAATCTACAGATGGATGACAAGCTCTACGATCTCCAGCGAGCTATTTCTACATTGCAAACAAGCGAAGCATTTTTAAATTCAATCAATTTATTTCGTTTGTAGGTTCTTAAATATGCTTTAGTCCACAATTTGTTAAAGGTTTAGCCAAAACTATAGTACATATCTGGTAATCGTAATCGACAACTAATTAAGGCCCTACGTTTTTGTTTTCACTTATTTCAATTTCATTCTTAAGCGGGCAGTTGATTTTTTGGGTGTGTTTCTGGAGAATTGATGAATTATGTCAAATGATAAAATATTTAGAAAATAATATGGAAATAATATGTAATTGTTTTTGGCATTGGATCGCAGATATGTTTTACTTAGACTTAAAGCAAATTTCAGAAACCTTGGAACTCATTTCTACATATCATATTTATATATACATTCGTAGTATAGTCGTTTTGTTATTTGTGCTTTTGAATAGTTTACGATTTACGATCCCTTTACAAGGAGACCAAGCATTAACACATCTATTTCTAAACATTTATGAAGCTTTTTCTTTAAGCTCGTCCAATTTGCCAACATTTTGCATAATGCAGAGATCTGCAAAACTTACGGAACTCCGTCTAGAAAATGTAAATAATAAACAAAATATAGAGAGAAATTAAAATAAATAATATAACTAATAGTTTATTTATTCAATTTGAACAACTAAAGCTAAAAGCAAATACTTTGGCACCTTCGACATTACATATTAAGATTGTTTATGAGTGTTTTGAGTTTATATTTAGGTATGTATATAGCATGTATTGTATGTTATCGTTTGTTTTCGTAGTATGTGTAGGAGGCAAAGCATCGATGCCATTGCCAATGACTAGCAAAACAGGCGCTGATTTTGCTACGAATTATCTTGCTTGCATTAAATATTACAGCTACTACATCTACTCGTTCTATGATTTATCATATTCTTTGTTTTTTTTTTATAGTTATCGTTATAGTTATCATTATCATTATCGGTATAGTTATAGTTATAGTTATACATATATTTATAGTAATAGTAGTTATTGTAGTACTCGTAAATATTTCTGTTTGCGGTTCTCTCTTTGTTATCGACAATTGGTACGCTTAAATTTAGAACTTAAGTTAAATATATTAAACTTAGAACTCTGCGGTATCTTTAAATGTGCGTGGATTTTCCTTGCGAAGTCTTCTGTCCTCTGTCTACAGACTTCTATTTGGAGCTGCCAACTTATCGATAATTCTACTGCTACCAATTGGGAATGTATCTTTAAGTCATAATGTATTAAGATACATTCTGAATTGATTGAATTGAGTGTAGAGCACACGATTGTTTGGCAAGCCCACATTATGGTCAGTGTTTTAAGTACACAACGTGCACTGCTTTGCACTACTTGGCACTGCTTGTCGCAAGCAGAGCCATATCTCTGCACGCATATTTACACGGTAAGTACGCAGCAAACGGAGAATGTTCAATTTAAATTTAAGATTAAATTTAAATGTATGTGTATATAGAACAACTTAGACATCAGTCACCTGACGACTGGCAGTGCATATGATTTGGGGCATTGTCGCCGGAGCCGAGTTGCGTCTACCGCGTTCAGCTATTCCAGATTGATTGTGCTGCTGACTACTACTAGGACTACGTTGATGATAATTGATAGCACTAGCATTAAAACTACTGATGTTGTGTTGCGGCAGTGGCACAACAATGACGGGCAAATCCTCGGAGGCAGTGGGAACAGTAGCAGCAGCATTTGCTGCTGCTCCTGTAGGGGGCAATGCGGCGGGGGCATTGTGCTGTGGACTGGGCGTTTGATAGATTTGATCACCCACCACATAGCCATAGAACTTGAGCACATCAAGTTTGCACATGGGACAGGTGCGGTGCTCGATCAGCCACGGATCAATGCAGGTCTTGTGGAACTCGTGTCTGTAAAAAGGTAAGCTATGAGTCAACATCTTACGCATTGTACTGTTATGTTAGGCACTTACTTGCAGGGCAGAATTCGTATGATATCCGCAGGCTTGTAGGATTCAATGCATATGGCACAGCAGTCACTGTCCAAGTCCTTTTCATCGGTCATCTTACCCGTTTTTGTGGGTATTTTCATAATGGCCTTCTTAGTAACGGAGCAAAGATTGCGCTACAATTTAAAAAAAACATATTGATTAATTTAATTGAGGCTTACACTGATTTAAAGCTACTAACCGATTGCTGATCCTTTGCCTGCATGTAGCGGAACCTTTGGATGTAGTAGAATATTAACCAAACCAACGATATTATCATCAGAACAATAAACGATATGGAAACAAACAGCACAGAGGTTCTGAAAGAGAAAATTTGAAAATGTTTATTATTTGTTGGAAGCAGTGTTAATTGCACAAAGCAAGCAGTAGAAAATTCATTTCACGTCGATAATGCAGTTGCCTTGTATTAGAATCAAGTGCCGGTACGGAAGTACTCATTTTGTCCGACATGGCGAACAAGGGGATGTAGCTCAGTGGTAGAGCGCTCGCTTCGCATGTGAGAAGCCCCGGGTTCAAACCCCGGCATCTCCATGTGGATAAAAATAATTTTTTATTTATAAATCCCTTGCTCAGCTTCACTTATTTAATCCTTCAATAATTTAGTGATTACCTTCATAATTGGGCACATTTGAAACTGTTCTAAGCATTCATTTATAATTCTGTATATATAAGCAGAAATGCGTTATGTACTAGCATCCTAATACGGAATTAAATACTGCTTGTTTTAAGCAGTTCTGTGTTGTAAATAATGAACTAACGAAGCAGTGTTTTCTGCATTTTGCTTGGGGTATCAAAGCCTTGGCTTAACTAAGAAATGTTTCACAATTTGATTTCATGGGGACGTAGCTCAGTGGTAGAGCGCTCGCTTCGCATGTGAGAAGTCCCGGGTTCAAACCCCGGCGTCTCCATTGCAAACGTTGTAATATTTTATCATATTTTTCAAATATATCCTGTAGCGTATTTCTGTGTATCCTTTTATGTATCAAACGTTTAGATCTGTAAAAGTTATGTAAAGTCCTAATAATGTGAGTTAGTTATCTATCCTGTCTAAAGTTTTGAAGTCTATTTCTATATACAATTATAAGTATTCTTAATTATTTAATTGTACTAGCCAATTTCGAAATCTGTTAATCGATTTATGAAATCTGTTAACCGATTTTACATATTTTACATATTGTGCAAGAAAATCAAACATTACAATCAATGCTTGCATTTAGAAATATTGCAATGTATGGGGACGTAGCTCAGTGGTAGAGCGCTCGCTTCGCATGTGAGAAGTCCCGGGTTCAAACCCCGGCGTCTCCATTGGGAAATTCTTTTACTTCTAATATCTTTTTTTGTTTACGCAAAGAAATTTCTAATATATTTTCTATTAAGTTCTTAGTCTTTAAGAATATGATCTGCTAATTAAGTTTATCTTTGCTTATGCACTGTGATCATTATTAAATCAACCCTTTAAGCTTTTAAACATAATTATTAAATAGATAAATCAATTAGACCTGCATATTCTGCTACCGTTTGGGGCCAACAAAGGTAGTGTAATCGACACCAGGACGTAGGGGACGTAGCTCAGTGGTAGAGCGCTCGCTTCGCATGTGAGAAGTCCCGGGTTCAATCCCCGGCGTCTCCACTTCAGTTTAATTACGTTTTTTGTTGCTGATAATATTATTTTGCTCTTACCGGTTTAAGCTGCTAACTGATCGAATGCCCCGACGTCCTTCGATGATGGAAATGGTTACGTTGTGACCCTTGTCGACAGTACTTGCCAGTTCGAGTCCAATTGATTGATAGGTTATCACGGCGGCAATATTACCTGAAAAAAAAATAGTGTTAAGTGCTAATTCAGCTGTTAAGATTGAATCTCTTAGATCTTACGAGTTTGAACCTTAATCTGCATCTTCTCCAGCTGCATGACCTGCTTGTCATTGTAGATGATCACACCGACTGCGTTGTAATGATACACATGCTTCACTTTATCTTCAAAAGTGCAACGGCCACGTCGCACTAATGCAATCCACGGCACTCCCTTCTCGGGTAGGGGTGTGCCTCGAGTGCCCCGTATGTACGGCGTACAAGCGAAATCATCGCTGTCGTCATCAGCGGTGCTAATGTGGATCAGGCGTCCCGTCACATTGAGCACCTTGCCTTCACCGTAGCGAGCCTTCTCCTCCGTAAACTCAGTCTCACATATAGTATTTTCGCTGTCCACGTAGGACCAGTTGAGGAAGGCAAAGGTATAGGTGTCCGGGGGAGGGCGATCTTCAAGGGCATGCGTCGCATTGACTGGCCGAAAGTATCGCTCCAGGTCCTGATTGGCAATGGTCATGGCCGCCACAAGGGTTGTCGTCGTTGTTGTGGAGGTCAAATGCGGCAGACCACCCAATAGCAGCAACAAACTGGCCAACAGCAACATCTCTCGGCAGTACATAACCCGGCTGAAGATTTCCTAACTGTTTCCTAAACAACAACAGCACTTCCGATTTACAATCGTCGCGTATCTTTCTGAACACGTTGCAACATTTGCTGCTTCCTGTCCGACACCAACCAAAGTCGTTCACCAACTGAAATGATAACAAGGTGTGAGTGCTTGAATATATTTGAAATCCATACTGAAAGCAAGTGAAATTGATGACCGTCAAGTGGAAGTCATAGTGTGGGGACGTCCGCTCGACTGGCGATAAGCGGCCATATTGGTAACACTCATGAATCTAGGCTCATATTTAAAACTTAAATGCAATACAACTGATAAACTTATCAAGAGTGCGTCGATTTTTTTATGGACTGATTAAAGGTTTACTCGAGCTACCGAAATAAATATTAAAGATCATCTCTTCAAACCTAGAGAAACCCTATGATGAAATTGGTTAAATGGATTAGCAAACTATTTTAAGCAAAAACAATTCTTTCATTTTGGCTATTATAATCAAATTAATAAACCTAATTGCACTTAATAAATGTTATCAAGTTGCCTACTTAGACTGGCTCTTATAGGAATATATGTATAAAGAGATTGTGTGAATTAAAAGCAACGCGTCATTTCAGATTATAAATGAACAATGAATAATAGTTAGAGACGTGGCTATGTTTTTCCATGTTTAGTTTTTTTACTCACTTAGTATTATTTATTATGTATTAATGCTGTCCAGGCATTTTCCCACTCTAACCGAGCCTAATATCGTATTCTAAAAGTACTAAATCAGACACAAATCATATTCATACCTATGGGTTGACTGGGGATTTCCATAGAAGCCTTCATTTTGGCCATTTCGCTATATTTAAGCGCCATCTGAAGGCCAATGCCATTGGCAAAGGCGCTGCCATTAATAATATGCACAACAATGCCCCAGCCGCTGCCCGTGTCCCATACCCCTGCTTCATTTGCAACTTGCGGCAACTGTACACCCAGGCCGCAGTGTCAGCGAAATGCAATGCATTTAAATATTTCATTTTACGAGTATGTACGACTATGTTCACAGGGCCCAAACCATAGCAAATGGGTGGCCAAAGAGGCGGTACGAAACTAGCACTCGTGGGTGTACAGCTGACACTGAAAAGTGGTCCGACAACCCACCGCCAGCCGCACCACCACATGAAATCGGTTAAGAGGAGCAACCAGTTCTCAGCTTTCTACAAGAAACAGCTTGGACATCTACTTGGAATACTTCTCTCTATCTTTCCTTGTTGTCTGGCAAAAATAAATTAAATTTTGTATGCATACAGCCACAGAACCACCGCACCACCGCACCACCAACTGACCCAACACCAATTGAATACAAAACTTTATTTTGACGCCTATTTATGGGCTCATAACTTAGTGGAAGATTGTGTGAGTGTGTGTGTGGGTTACTTAGCTGGCTCATCACTAGTATGACCAACTATAGATGCGCTACCTCAACTAGATGTAGTTAGTTACATAGCTAGAGTATCTCAAAAATGTATCTAAAATATAAACAGTCTTCATGGGCTGTTAACATTAGCTAAATGCTATTGTAGCGCCTCTTGTAGTTCGACTTAATCTTACCAAAATGCCTTTTCGATTGGCCCATTGCACATTTTGCATGCATCGTTGCATTTTATTTCAGCATTCGATATTGTTGTTGTTGCTGCTGTTGTTGTTGCTCTTGGCATGTGGCAAACCGGCAGGACAAGGGCAGCGATCGATGGAGTGGCATTGCCGGGGGATTACGGCTAAATGGGGACAACAGTGCGAACAGCGGAGCGGACTTGGCCGACAGTCAGTCAGCGAGCTGTGCCAAAAAGACCAACAACAACAGCAGCGCATGTTGCCTGTTTAGGATAATGACCCTGACTGACTGTGGATATCATTGTTGTTGTTGTTGCAGTCGCCAAAAGTGTTATAAGTGTGCATGCAGTAAATATTTATACAAACATATGTATATATGATTGCGTGTAAGTGTGTGTGTGTGTGTGTGTGAGAGCGCAGAAAATAAAAGTGAAAAATGTTTTTGGTATTCAATTTTTGAATCATTTATGTATTGCTTTATATCTTGTGAGTGTGAGTGTGTGCATGTTGTGCGTGTGTGGGTGTCTGTGTGAGTGTACAGCTTATGCTGGGTGTGTCTCAGTCTTATTTCTGAATTCATTGCGAATTTGCGTCGCTTTTTGCAGATAATTTCTTTCTGAGATTTAATTTTCTATATTATCTAATTATTTTTTTAAATAATAATTTGTATCATTTAAAAAATCACTGAAAATGTGTTTCTTAAAGTATGGGAAATTTGTATTTGTCAGATATTTTAGTAGCTTTCTCTTCAATTATATTTCCTCAGTTTATTCAACTGAATTTACAACATTTATCTTTACAGAATGTGAAATCAAAATCAATTACTTAATATATTTATTCGTTATTGTTATTTTCGGTGTGGTTATTGCACTTCTTATTGTTTATTTATATAAAATTCTTCTGTTGTTGTTTGGTACATTTTTGGATTATTGCCAGAATTGCAAAGTGTTTTCCCATCTAAATAAATAAGCCATCTTAATTGTTTTGATACCCATTGAAAATGTTGTGAAAGGGCATATTGAAATGACATTTTCATATGTATCTTATGGTCTTCTGACTGTGATAAGTTAATATGTGAATAGATAAGATTTGAGCACAGGGTATTGCCAGGTCAAGGTGACTCAACCATTGTTCTCTCACTTGTTGTTCTTTGTATTTTCTATCTGCTACATACATATATATATACGATTTTCGAGTACTTTTTTGTTATTTATTCTGCGTTTTATGCATTTTTCATAGGTTCTTTGTTTATTGTTTTAGTTGTTAACCATTTCATTCATTCGAATCCACAGGTGTTTCTATTTTTAGTGAATTTCCTAGTGCTTTCAGTTATTGTTACAATTGTTTATTTGGTATTCAGAAAAAATTGCAATACATTTCTTTATTTATTTCTTTCATATTATTTTCCGTTTTTTTTGCCACAGTTGCCAGTTCAAAAAAAAAACATAATCGATAAATCAACAATTCCAGTTGATAAAATTTAATAAAAATGTATAAAATACATGCATAAATTCTGTTAAACAAACACAAACTAAAAGCGCAGAGATAAACAGATAATGCCAAATATGGATACATATTTATGAATATACTCACACACGAATTCATACTCACAAGTGTACTCACATAAATACTCGCTTGTTTGTATATTGCTCGAAACGTGATTTGCAAAAACGTGATACGAATGATAAACATTTTGGCAATACAAGTGTGAGTATCATTCATGTGTGTCTATTTTATTTGTTTGTATCTACCGTCGAGTGTATGTTGTAGTTGTTGTTGCTATTGCTGTTGTTGTTGCTCACTTAAATAAATAAATATTTAATTTATGTTCGATTTGCACATGCAAAGACTAGAGGAAGCATATACATAGTACACTTCTGGAACGCTACAAAACTAAAATAAGAATGAAAAGCTTCAAGAACTCTTGCCATGTATATTTGTATCTAAAGGATGCTCAGCCAAAGTGCCAAGGAAGTCGAATACATCTGATGGCAATTAAAATGTGATTAGCAAATATTCTGCATTAAAATGCAAAACGTGTGCCAGGTACTCAATCAAAATCAAATGAGTGCTGTATTGAATAAGGAAGAGTTATTCACAAGCCACATTTTGATTGCACAGGCTTTGAGCAGGAAGTTTTCTGTGTTTGCCTTTAGCTAAAGTACATTTAAATATTATTGCTTACTCTTTATGATATTCAATTAAACATCATAAATTGAAGAGAGCTTCTACTATTTGTGTTTTCTCTATCAAAAATATGTTTGTTAACTATTCCAATTTAGAAAATACTTTTCAAATTAACTTTGCTTTCAGCTTGCCATGTAATTTATACATTTTACAAACATATCTTAACTTTTACTTAAATTTTAAAACAACTTTTCGTACTTGAAACCTTAAACAGTAATTGTAATTACTATAACGTACCGAGTTGGCCAAAACGGAACTTTTATTATTATTATTAAATTACCAAAAGGTTTTCATTTGCCATTCCAGTGCATTTGATGCGTTTCTTTGCGCATCGTTGGTTTTCATGCATTTCGTTGAACTCTGTACAGTGAAAAACAACAACAACAACAACAACACAATTGCCGCAATAGTAAGAGAGTGAAAAAAATTATAGAAAAATTACAGGTGTAACAGGTAGCACGGAAATATGCACTGATTACGGCTTTAATTTATGCGGAGTGCACCTGTTACAGCAAATAGCAGATGAAATGAGTGCCAAATGGGATTACGAGTATTATTATTATTCCCATTGTTGCTGTGATGATTACAAATGCTTCGAATTTCGAAAGACAACAATAACAACAACAATAATGAGAGAGGCAGCAACAGAAAAGTGGCCATAAGCAATTAGCATGTTGCAAGAGCCAGAGAAGAACCTCCAACTGAATTATGCTGCGATTCAATTAGACTTGCGCCATTTGGAAGCCAATGAAGCTAACACAAGTCTCAGTTGCCACTCGCCCAGTCCCTTTGCCTCCGCCCCCAAACTCTCCTTGACATTGCAACACACGCATTTCAATTTGCTAAACGACACTCGATCTCAAAGTGTTGCCAAGTGCAGAGGGCGAAACTTTTCAGAGTCAGCGTGTGTGTTGTGTGTGTGTGTTGTGTTGCGTGTGTGTGTGCGTGGGCACTTGTAAATGTCGCCAAGCTGTGCTGCCAGTTGTTCACAATGACTGCCAGTGTCAGCAGAGTCAGTTACTGCCCCACCCCCGCGCTTGTAACTTTGGCTCTATTAGCACATATCAGACTGTTGCCTGCTCGACTTGCCTCTTCCGACTTCACTGTCAGCTGCAGTGTGCAGAAAGCCATCGAAGTCGAATTATTTAACTGACTCAAATTGGCAAAGCAACTTTACTTTTCAAGGCTGACATGTCGTTTGCGATTATGTTGGCAATTAACTATTATTAAAATATAAGCATAGAAAGTTTGCAAATTTCCTGATTTATAGTTTTCTGAAGAATGTTCCTTAAGTTGTATTAACAATTATGTTTGTAGAATAGTTGTTTAAGTAAATCTATTTATCTATCGCAAGAAAAGAGTATTTTCTTTACATTCATTTATATTTATTTGTTTAATCATATTATCGTATTTTCAGGAATTATTCTAGTATCAAGTTGCCATTGTGGGTGGCTTTGTGGTATTGCCCTTCGCTTACCAGCCCCTCATTTCAGTTACTTTCAGTTACTATCAGTCAGTAAGAAAACCACAAGCAAGTGAAATTAAATAATCAACACACAATACATTTTAAATCCTTCTTTTTTTATATTATTTATCATATTTTTTTTAGAATTTACGCAGCAAGAAATTGTTTTATCAGCCGTTTCTGTGTTTTTCTTATGATAGGAAAACTGTCAGACAGTGAGTACACAGTATAAAGTACAAACTGCTGACTGCTTGACTGCTTGACTATGATTCACTCTCGCTCTCATGCACCTTCTCTTTCTTTCTCCCTGACTCTTTTCGAGTGTTTTGAGTGTGCCTGGCACCTTGTTCGGTGACTGCTGTTCCGCTTGTTTGCATATTGCAACATCTGTGCAAGCGAAACCAATTTAAAACATACGCCACCACATGCTAACACACACACATTGCCACAACACACACATTTAAACACACATTGCCACAACACATGCCACTAAAAATATCAACCACAACATTTTGCTTTTTCCTCTGCCCTGTCCACGTTTCGACTCATTTCTCATTTCTCATCTCTCGTATTTCTTTTCTTTTAGCATACTTTGGTGTTGCACTTATGTATCTTGAACTTCAGTTTTCACCATGGTTCCAAACGCTAATTGCTCACATATTTCGCATATTCCTCGACTTTGAGCTTGTTGACATTTCCCCCTTTCGGCAATCAAAGAAAATGTGCTGCAATTTGCCTGAATTTGTTAATTGATTTATGGTTAATAAATGAACTTATAGACACTTAAATAATACATTAAATCTTTAACTGTTTACCATTTTAAATAGTGAAGGAGACTAGATTATGTATTTGATAATAGAATAAATGCTCCCTACGGGGAATCTGCTAGTCGAGCACTCATCTACTGTTTCCACTTGAGTTTTATGAACATTATATTTTGCCTGGGCAACTGAACTATACGTAATTTCATTCATTTAAGTATTTCACACTCACAATCTCAGCGACTTTGTTGACTTCCTTCCTTTCCGCCTCTTCTCCCGCCTCCTCTCCGACTTATGATTGTGTCTCTATATATAACAATTTTAGTGACCTACATAGGATCTAATGAAAACAAGAAAAAGAATTGCAGTCAGCAGTAAAGTTCTTCTTTTAAATGATGCATACAGGAAATATGGTTGGAAAGCAGCTCTCGAGTTGTTTGTTTTATTTTGACAGATATTGAAAAACGCTTCGCTTGAGCAAAAGGCCAAATGAAAAGTTTAAATGAAGTTGTTGAAACTTCCTCTCAAGTTTTCCGCAACTGCGGATATCCAACCGCACACTCCAACACTCCAATACCCAAACACACACACACTTGCGAGTAGTACTTATGTGAGTTGCAAGAGGCTCATAAATCATCTTACAAATTATAGACAATCTTTGACTTATGGCGAAACTTAAGAGTTCAAAGCGAATACGAGTACTCGCAGTGAGTACGATATTAGCAATTTGGATTTGCCAAGCGATTCCAAGTAAAATCCAAATAAAGCAGCTGGCCAGCATCTAGAGAGAGTTGGGAGTGTGTATCTGACAGCGATTGGGGAAGACGTAAAGTGAGTTTCTAATTACTAAAGGCTGCTGCAAAAGATTCAAATTGCGTGATGGCTATTTAAAATGTTCTCCCACTGTACTTTTACTTTCGTCAGAGCTACAATTGTCCAATTGCCAGCTGGGGATTGTAGTATTGTAGTTTTGGCGGGCTGGGGGCTGGGAGCTGGGGGAATCCCAGCAATTGCTTGGCTCTTTGCCAATGCAACGACTGCTGCTTTTTATTTGCCAAATGCATTTTAATGTCACTTTACTGCAAATTCTCATCGCAACCATTATTCATGCCCTCCCCCCCACACACACACACACATCCCTCATTTTTGGAGCCCATTTCTATGTCATCATTGTCATTGTTTAAGTAGCAGCCGAAATGGCACACAAATGGGGAATTTCAATTGCAGTTGTTGCCATATAGCACTCTTACTGCCAAAGACAAGGACATCAAATTTGGTCATAGGACAGTCATTCAAGGACACAGGCTGACATAGTAACAGTTAAAGGGGCTAAAAAAGTCACAGTGTCAATAGAAGATGACTATGTGTTGGGGCTTTAGATATTTTAATAAGAACAACAAATTTGCTAATTAAAATATGTGTTAAATTGTTACTTGTTAAACAGGTTGATACATTTCTAAACATATTAAAATGTTAAATTAGTTTATTTACTATATGTAAAGCAGAGACCTTTATTTTACTATGTGTACATAAGTGACAAGTGAGTCACAGACCGAAGTGGTAGACAGGACTATAATACATTGTCTAAAAGTCCTTGTTTCATTTTTGGCATACAGCGAACTTCTTAATCAATTGACTAGGCATCTTTGTTGTCTGCAGTATAAAAAAGCACTTCGAATTGACAATTTGGCTGGTAAATTTGTGGTATCTGTGTGCCACACCTACTCAAAGTGGACTGCACTTGAACTGAACTCGGTTCGATATTGGACTGCAACCAAGTAAGAAAACTGTTGTGGTAACTGTTGTCGTAATGCGGTAAATAAATATTTATAGTACGTTTTTGACCTCGAGTTGATGAGTCCCGTCGAACTGGACTTGTCTTTGTTGTCTTGCTGGTATTAAGCTAATAAAAGCGTCGCAAGCGTTGCCATAAAAACTCAACAAACTTTTGGGGAAAACTTCTTAAGAAATCAAAAATAAAACAATAAAAACTTAAATTGATTATAATAATAAATGTCTTATGGCCAAGAGCATTCCCAGTAGCCAAGTAGCAGACAAATCCATAAAGACATAAAGAAAATATTAACACTCTGGCCACATGACGTCGACTAAATGAATGAGAATCACGTTCACAATAGTCACGTTTAACATCGGCGACAACAAAATACAAAAAACAATAAACAATAAACATAACTGCAACACACTTTTGACTTATGATTGTGCCTAACTGCACAAGCGTATACTCTGTAGTGGAAACAAATGCCAGGTATATGGGTGAGACACTTTCGAATGCTGTGTGAATGCCCTAGCAATTCATGCCTACAGGGTATGCCAAAGTCAAACACTGACAACTGACTATATCATTTGTTCTGCTCTACGACTGCTTGCAGTGACAGTGTGGGGAACTGGAGTGAGTTTGGGCCAGAGAGTAAATGGTACAACATGTGTAAGCCAGTGCGGCAACGACGTCATAAATCTTCAAACACCTTCTGTGTTTGTTGTCCACCCACAACCCGTTGCCTGTTGGTTGCCAGTCGGAAGCGGACCAGCTGCTTGCCACGGTTCGGTTCGTTGCGTTCCCCATACCCATCCCCATCCCCATTCCCCATGCCCAGACCCATAGCCAACCCCAACCCCCACCGTGTTCAGGCCTATTCCGTAGTCACCTTTATTGGCCACTCAAACGTCGGCATTGTTAAAAACGTGATTTCCGCTATTTGCTTCTTGTAATTGTTTACCCTTAGATGGGGGGGGGGGCATTGTGGGGGAGTACCTGTGTTTTTTTTTTAAATTTCGATTTGGCTTCTGGCTTAAAAAGCCGCCATGTGCAGCCACTGAAAAGTGCTCTGCCCACATACACCTGACGGCGAAATGTCAACCTGGCTTGATCCAAACGAGGAACATGTCTATCTAGACCAAGATGATTGGGGAGTGACAAGGGGATAGGTGTAAGTACCACTGACAGTTGCGTTGCTGCGAAATTTTCTGACACCTGAAGGCAACTCGTTTGAAAGGTGTTCACGAGATTGCAGGCTGCAGGTGAAAAACTTTCAAAATAACGAAAACAGGACAGGTTGAAGGCAGCTGCTTGTCATTTGTAGTGTGAGTATATGCTGGGTACTTAGTTGAGTTGCTTACCAAGAGGAACTTTGAAATATTTTAGTTTTTAAAACAATGTTTTATAGACTAACTAAAATAATAAATTACCTAAATATGTTTGTTGCCTTGATAAGTCTACAAAACCTGCCGTTTTATATAAGACTCAATGCTTGATACCCCATTTACTTAACTTAATTGTATTAGAACTGCAAGTAGGAAATACATTTTAAAAAGTTAAATTGCCAGCATCCTCTGTTGCGACATTTGGACAAAGTATTTTTATACATTTTCCGAGTTATTTTATAGCATATATGCTGTCTGTTTCAGCCAAATTACCTTTTGCAACTACTTGCTTATGTCAATTTCGTTTTGTGCCACTGTGCCTAACGAACCGTAGCAAGAACTAGGACTGAGACTGAGACTTAAACTGCGACTGCGACTCGGACTGGGACTGGGACTGGGACTGGAACTTTGCCAGTGTGTGTGTGTGTGTGTGTGTGTGTCTTGACATTTGGGAGCATGGCACATGCCATAAGGCTTCCTCCCTTTTGGCAAGTTTGCAAGGGGGATGTCAGCTATTGATTTTCACAACGGCAACAATGACAACATATTCCCCACTACTTCTACTCGTACTTTTACCTATTGTAGTGGTTATCAAAGTCAGAAGTCTGTCAACATTCTGGTAAGTTAGATTCTAAGAAAATCTTAGAATGAAAACTGCTAATGATTTTACATTTTCCAGCAGAATTTTCTATCTGCTCGTTGCAAACTACAAATAATAAAGAACTGACCTCAATTTGCTTATGAACCGAAGCTGAAGAGCAACGATTCTGTTTCAGTTTCGGTTTCAATTGCAGTTTGGGTTAAGGTTACCGACCCATGAGCTCTGCCTGCAACTCAGTTTCAGACTCAATCTCAGGCACAGATTCACAGATTCAGCTGCAGCTTTTGGCCTGGCCAGTTGCTGCTTATGTGGGCCAAACAATGATGTATCTCACTGTCTCTCTCTCTCTCTATTCTTCTCTTCATGTCTCTGTCTTTTTGTGATGCATCTGATGATTGGTATTGTTGTGTTTTTGTATGTCGAAATCATTGTGTGTTGCATTGGCTGTTTGTGCTGCGAAATTGTGTAATCCGAACCTGGTACCAAATTATGGTTGTCATAATTGTAATTATAAAACATTAAACACTGCGTTGAGTGGCAGGTAAATGAGAATACATGATTAGATATGACGTGCGTCTGTCTGTCATATCGTAGATACATTGACTTAGCAGCTAATAAATCCATTGTATTTGTTTGGTATCCCATCATGAATCATGACTTCTATAGATGTTAAGTAAGAGCTTCATTCGTTTAAAGTTTAGATAGATGATTTTATGGCAATTACATTTAAATTTCAAGCTTAACAATCATTTGTAGCTATGTCATGTACATATCGTATTTGCTTCTCATTTATTATTTATTTGCTGAGGGTATTTCCTGGTATCTTCATGAATATCGAAGCCCCACCCATCCACTTAGCCACCCAAAAGTGACACAGAAGACAGCACACGTGGATTGCCACGCGCTTTGCTTTGCATTACCGCTGCCACTACGCCCCGTTAAACCACCCCATTCGGCCCCATAAGGAAAGCTCTGTCTGCTATCTTATATCATCTATTGGCTGTTAAAAAAGGTAAAGCATTTGTCCATATCTTATCTAGAATCTGTGACTAAAAGTATGGTTTGTCAATGAGATTGACAGATTGAGTGTTGGTATTGGCTATGAGTATTTGAATGTAACTTTCACCAGAATTGTGTAGGTTCAATCCGGAAACATTTTCCATACTGGGAATTTAATAAGCTAGGCATTTCGTCAAAATAACTGTACATCAGCCTTTCATAGTTCTTCTTTTTTCTACGGTTTAGTATCTGTGCTAATTGAAAAAGAGAAAATCACAATTTTATGTGAACGGCATTAACTTAATTAAATCATGCTTAAACAGCATCATTTATCATCAGGTCTGACCTTATTTTTGCATCGAGCTTTCAATTATATATAGCATTTTTAATTAGCTGCATGTCAAAGACTCTGACATTATTATTAATATGATATATGATCTAACACCGTGTTTCCATGTCAAATACTTTTCCAATAAAAGCCATAAAATTCAGCTTTGACACTTACCACAATTTGCAATTTCCTCCGGCTGTGCAAAAAGCTGCAAAAGAATAAATCCAACAAATTAAGTCAATAATTAAATGCCAATTTAAATATTATAAATTAAAAATGAATGCAAAATCAATAACAAAAAAAATAGCTTATAAACAAATGCCATGCATATGTAATTATATTATTACGTATTCAGTGTTTTGCCCATTCAACCTTGACTTTTGGGCCATTTTAGCGAGCTAATTGGCCAAACAATTTGATTGCAGCTTTTGTTGCGCTTTGTAATGCATTTTCATTACGAAATTAAATTAGAATTTAGCAAATTAGACAGCTGAAATACTTAATTAAATCACCAATAAAGTTTACTAAGCTAATTTAGCATTCGATTGTACTTTTTGCAGCAATTAAAATGAATATTAGCCAGCGAATAATTCGAATTTTCCTGAGAATTGTCAATTGAGAATCTGTCAATAAACAAATTTGTTGATTAGCTGAAAATTTCTAAGATGAATAATTCTACGAATTTCTCTTTAATGCTTTGGAAACTACAAAATTTCTATTAGAGTTACTTAAGTGGCTTCTTATAATTAGTAATTGGAAATAACTTCCGTTATGTGTATGGATAAGCCACATCAAGGTATTCATTGAAACACTCAAATTGAGTTAGCATTGAAGATATTCTAAGAAACTTTAACTAATAATTAATAATTGCAGCTAATGAAGAAATCTGAATATTTATCTGCGGGCAAGTTTTTGGTAAAAAAACCATTGGCTATTCGTTGTGAATACTCATGTGAATTGCTTGGCTATTTATGCTATATTTACGCATATCAATTAACACTTGACTGATTAATAGCATAGAGCGTTCAAGCATACGCTTGCTCTTCTCACTTGATTTGTGGTCATGTGCTGCAAAAACGTGCCACCAATTAAACAACAAGAACATCAACAAATGGGCGGAATACTAGTAGTATTAGGTATTTGCTAATATAAGTAGATAGACATTAATATAGACATTAGATGGGTGGGGGGCGAGAAGTGCGCGTCAAAATGTTTAGCACTTGGTAATTAGTGAGCAGTCCTCTCTGTAAGCCCTCAACCATCAGGCCCCCTATCGACCCCCTATTGACATCTAAACCCCCCGCTAACCATTGTCAGATAGCCATGGCAACAAACTGCTGCTGTTGGTGCTGCTGCTACTGCTGTTGTTGCTGTTGTTCAACTGCGTGCTGAGATTGTTAAACAATATTGATTTTCATAGAATGTCGAGGTATTTAATCAAACCTCCGTCCCCTGCAATGCGTCGCCATTCTTATCACCCCCCTTATCCCCCTTCGCATTCTGTATCCAATTAGTTAGACGCTTTGTTTCCATTGACGTTCAATATACTTTATACTTTTATCGATATTCGTTTGATATTGTATTCAAATTCTACGCACATTGATACGTTTGTCGATTCCTTGATGTAGTAATTAGCAGCATAATTAATTCAACATTTTTACAAGTATTTGCCAAAGCATTTTGCACATTTCCCCAGTGCGGAAAATGCTGTCTCTGTCAATCTGTCAATCTATTCGTTGCTAATCGTCTATGCAAATCAACGTTCGCTTTTGTTCAGTTAGCTATTATTTATAATATAGTATACAAATTGTATCTGTATCTGTGTTTGCAATATGCAAGGTTAGTCAGTCTTTATATTGTTCTTATTTAGTTATCTGGCTGCAGTAAATCTATGACGTAGAGAACTGGTTCACACACAGCTCTACAGATGCTTCCTTGTCTCTCACTTTTGTATCTGTCTTTGTATCTGTATCTATAGCAACTTGAATCTTTGTTTGCCAATCTCTCACTTGCGTTGCAGAACGAATCATGTGATCATTTATTGAAGCATGTTTCTCACAAATATAAAACCCATAAGAAGACTTCCATTGTTTTTGGCAAATATCGCTTTAAAATGTATAAATAATTCTAGTCAAATATAGCTGTCACCTTATTCAATTCAAAGTTCACTATCTGTTATATATTTGGTATTATCTCTCGCAGTGGAAGGCAATTTAGGATAGTGTCATTATCTTTTCATGAGACTTTCACTTTTGCAGCTATCGTAAACTCGGGCACAGTCAATAATCGATATAAAGGTAGCAACAACAACCTGTCAAACAGAGGACAATTGCGATACAATTGAGTGTAGTACACACTCAAATTATCCACTGATGCAATATAAACTACAATTATTTATCGTGATTAGTATTTGGTTTGCATTTCCAGCGAACCATAACGTTAGAAGAGACCATACATAGAGCAATTCTATCTATAGATATTCGCGTGCCATTCAATTGCGTAAATTGCTCTAATCTAGTTGTAACTGATTGAAATCTCAGCGATAATTTGATATATATTACATGCTAGTATACAATGCAAGTGCGTGATGAGAATAGAATCATATAAATATCGTATTTAATTAAAGAAGATACAATGAAAATCAATTGAACTGTAGTATCTGACTAACTATAGAATGGAAGAGTTTATGTATTCCAGCTTTATCCTACTCCTTCTACAGCTATCGTATGCATTTCAGTTGACACCTTCAATTAGTTCTCCTTAAATATTTTTGAATATTTCTTTTCGACATGTAAATAACTAATAGCAAACAGACCAAACAGTCCATTTGCGACTGAGTGTTCAATCGAATTGAGTGCCAGGTTTTCTTAGAAATTACCGTAAATTGTTTCGATCTTAACTCATCT
Organism: Drosophila histrio; assembly: GCA_958299025.2. Taxonomy (NCBI): domain Eukaryota; kingdom Metazoa; phylum Arthropoda; class Insecta; order Diptera; family Drosophilidae; genus Drosophila; species Drosophila histrio. The sequence goes on along the minus strand of OY729167.1, from coordinate 16,833,056 downwards.
AATCTTGTGGTTCAAGTGCGCTGCTCTCGTGGGAACCTTCTAATGGTAGGATGCACTCATTTGCCAGACACTTAAAGCTCCTCTGGTCTGGCATATTAAAACAGTTCTGTGGGGGGTGTGTCTACAGTGTCCACAATAAATTTGTTCACACAATCAATACCAATTAACCTCCTTGGCGCGCACTTAATTATAACGCGGACTGGCAAAGAGCAAATAAAATAAATATTTTCTTAAGACGGCACCCGACGCAGCATTAAAAGCCGTCTGATGGAGCTACAAAATCTTCTATATTTCCCCCCCCCCCCTTTCCCTCTCTGCAGCTTCCATTTGCGCCATAGAGTCGCGCCTACGTACGCTGATCATTTTCCACTTCAACACGCAGCTGGCTTGGAAAAACAATGAGAAAAATTAAAGAAAACAAGAGTTCTCGGGAAAAAAGGGAAGCGGGGGCCCAACTGCATGACTTCTTTGGGTTTGGGGAGGTCCCTGCTCTAAGGCTGCTTACAGACTGCCCCACGCTTCTTATACACAAGTATACCCCATTCTCCCCATTTCGTTCCGGCATTTGTCGCTTTAATTAACGCAACGTCGCGGAGTTCGTCCGATTGCCATCGGGAGCTGACGACGACGACGACGACGACGATGACTCACAGTCTGTAGTGTTAGTTGTTGTAGTTGTTCTAGTTGTTGTTGTACATGCAAATGCGTCTCCTGCAGCGCCAGGAGCCCAAGCCAGAGTCCAAGTCAGTTGGTGGTTGCTTCGTTTGCCACTTGCAACTTCGACGCCTGTGACGCACTCTGTGGGCGTTTCTTTTAATTTTTTTCGAATTTACTTCTACGTGACTCATTTGGTAAGGCGCCTAGACTAAACATTGGAATGGATAAACGAATACTTCCAGGGAATACTTCCGTTTACACGCCAAAAAAAAAAAATACATTTAATTTTAAAGGGAACTCGTGTCTTCGTATGTTTATAAATATATATTCCTTGTACACATTTGCTCAGCTGCCATATGGACTTTGTTAAGAACAAAATATTGTAGTTTCTTTTGGCTAAGAGTTTTTCTTTCTATAAGACATTTAACATACATTCCTATAAGCACTTCTGTCTTCTTGATAATATTTGTATTATTTTTCCTTAACACTTTAAAATTTAAGAGTTCGTAATTATTGTTTAATTCTAAAGTTCAACAAATATGATGGAAACTTTTAAGCTGCTCAAAAAAAAAAGCTGTTTAAATATTGATATTTGTTGATAACTTTATTTGATTTTGCGAATCAACTTGATATAAGCAATGTTATACAATTGAGTTGATTTGCAACCTCTCTGATAGATCTGGACTCTGGGTTTGGAGTTGAGGCAAGGCTCTGGTGTCACTGTCCAATTCTCAATGCCAAGCTTTTGCCTAGACAATATTTACCCTGCTTTTATCAGAGCTAGTATGAATGAGTCTGGTGTCTGGTGTGTGTGGGTGTGTGTGTGTGAAAAAGCAAATATGATTATTATCGGAGGTTGCTCAGTCATCTGATAAGCTCTCACTGAACATCAGCAATTACAGCAACAACAACAACAAAGCAGAAATCGAGGCAAACATAAATCATTAATATGAAAATGCATATAACAATTTATTTGCTATGTGGCATTCGCTTTATTGTGTTTACATTTATTAAGGGTCGTGTTTATTTATATTTAAATAAGTTATGACTTGCTGACTAAGTAAAAAAAGAATATATATACTATATATAAATCTTTTAATATTCTTTATTACATTTATATAAATATAGTAACAGTAATTACAAGTACGTTGATTGCGCTTTTCTTATTCAGCTGCCTGGAAACTCAAATCGATTCGCATCAAAGTCACTTCTTATGGCACTGCGCTGACATCAAAAACAAACGCCAAACAATTAAATCGACCACAAAATCCCAGACTGAGAGCAATAACATCACAATTTTATGATTATTTTTGCTTAACTTTTCCATACTCTAACCAAAAACCCCAAAAGAGTCAGTAAATCTTTGGGCAACCAAGTTAATATGAACATAAAATTGTTGTCTGTTTATTTTATCAATAGCAAATGAAGACATTTTACAGTGTATACCAATTTGGATGCTTACGCAAAAAATAATAAATTGCTTAAGCCTGAGACTTGTAAGATTGGAAAGAGCATTGAGAATAATGCCACACATTGGCGCTTAAATTAATTAAAAACCTCAAGTGGCAAGTGATAGCGCTTCATCGGATATTCAGATATTCAGATACTTGTACTCGCGTACTCGAATGTGTGCACATGATATTTACTGATTGAAACCAGAGAAAACTTCACAGCAGCTGTGTGAGGGCAATGCCAACTGGTTTGAGCCAAGTCAGTGAACGCACGCTTCCTACAAATGGGAGAGGGAACAATAGATACAAAGCTTCAAAAAAATTAAATACATAACGTGCTAAGTCTGCTGAGTTCAGCCGGATTCTTGCTCCATTGTCATGGTCATGGGCACACGCACTTGTAGATACATTTCGCATTGTATAAATACATCTTTGTGTAATTTGCCGTGTTGAGGAATTGCTCGACATGCGTTGCTAATTTTCGCTGTCTGGCCCGAATGTGTCTGTCGCATATCATTTATATACGCATCATTGTAAGTATATATTGAGGGAGGAGCAGGGGGGAATCGCTTTATAGTCGTGGCTGGGTTGTTAACTTGACGCTGAAGGCGTTTGAACTTTTAACGGTTTCACATTTTCATTTGTTGTTCTCAACTAAAGTTCATTGTTAAATGACTTTTCCAGCTGGCCCGTGTGTGTTTTTCACTTTTTTGCATTGTTTTTGTTGTTGTTGCTGTTGTTGCTGTTTGCTGGGTGCGGAAAGTGTTCGGTTTGATTTCAGCTCTGTTTTGTTAGTTTTTATGGTCTCCCTCCCCCACCCCCACCCCCATTTGCCCACTTCTCCCCTAATTGAGCGGGGGGATGAACAAAGCAACATAAAAATCGATTTGTCATGCGATTTGACGTGCCTTTGGGTACTTGGGAACACCATATGACTGACATTGTACAACGTTGTTGGTAACTGATTGCAAATACGAGTAATATCCGATATCGTGCTCTATTCACAATATTCAATAGAGCCTTTAATAGTCACTTAGTAGCTAGTTAATTAAAAGGTTTATGAGCTGAGACTTTCTGAAACTTTCCTTGGGTGTATTCTTGGAATACGTTTAGAATATATGTAATTAAGTAATGTACTGACATTGTATTAATGACTTTTCCAGCATATTCTTCTAAACTATTGCGACTCGCAGTTTCCCTTACACTATACTTAATCTATCAGCACAAACTGTTATGAATATAGATAACAATCAAACAAATATTACGTGTTTTGCTAGAGAACCTGAGTAATACTACGTTCAAATGTCAAGTATAGAAAAAACTACAAAAAAGTCACATAAACTGAGTCAATAACAAATGCAACACGTGCAATATTTGCAAATGACAATATTGTTTTGAAATCTACGTGAAATCTTTGGATTGGACTCTGAACGGTTGCAGAGACAATTATGACTAGAGTACACTTGAAAAGCAATAAGCATTTCATTTGACATTTGGGCACTGCACTTCCACTTCCACTTTTAACTTCAAGGAGCAGTTTTCTCTACACAATAGCCAGCCAGACTAGTAGTTAGAGGATGTACGATAGAGGGGAAGATGGAGAATACTATAAATCAAATCAAATTGATTTGCATATTTCATTTTGCGTGGGTGAATTTCAATTAAATTGCTTAGATTGAGACTTGACTGAGTCTCTGGGAAATTTAATTGATTTGCCAATTGATAGTTCACTTTCTCCCCTTTACAGTGTTGAGTGTCGATTTGTTCGATTCTTTTCTCCACTCGACCAATTTTTACTTTCATTTGAAGCGCTGCGTGTTGACTTAACTGTTATTTAATGAGTCGTCGCCGTGGCGTAATTATGCCATAAAATGCTTTCAAATTAACATAATTTACACTTCACACACACACTCGCACACACACACACACACACACTCAGTCAGTCAGTCATCAGTTTTAACTGGTGGGTGTCTCCCCAAGAGAATGACTCACTCACAATGTTTGACACTGTTAATTGTTAATGTTTACTCGAGTTCGATTTGTTTGCTTACTAAATATAAATACGGAATTTACATTTAACCTAATTTTCCGCTTTACTCAGGCATTAAATTTAATTGTTATTTTTACTGTTACTGCAATTGTAAACGATTCGTTTAACCGTTAACAGTTAATAAGCATTTGTCTGGCACACATTTCTGTAGATCTAGACGCCCACCTGCCTGGTAATGAGCCATCACCATCACCATTATCATCATCATCATCATCGTCATTATAAATAACCTACTCTCAGTTACTGTCCAGTCTCATGGCAGTCGGCAGTAACAGTTGAAAAAAACAGTTGAAACAGCTCGAAAGTTGCTACAAACTGATTGTTGGGGGGATCAATTTGGGGAAATGGTAATAGAGGTGAAATCTCGTTGGCGATTTGCAATTGGATTTTGCCCGATAGTTAAGTACGTGGTGGGTAATAGCTAAAAAATATACTATGGATATAAATAGACTTTTACTGCTACCTCAAGACGTGCAGGGAAGTCAAAGGTATCAATCGTATACTAGATCTTTATGGGGTACTCAAAGAAAAAAACGACATTCACGGCAGTTATTATCGTAGATCATTAAATTGTCTACAACGGTACTCGATAAATTGTTATTCATAACAAGAGCTCAACTTTTTCAAAGGGTCATGACTTACAAATGATAAATGATATAGGTATAACGAATAATCGGGCAATGTTAGGCATAATGAGTTAAATGATAAAGAATATGTGTGGGTTGGTGTAATCCTGTGTACATCAATCCCTGTGTACAGCAATCCCTAGACAACAACAACGACGAGCAAAGACAACATCAATGAGTTAAGGCAACGTAGGCGAATTCAATCTCAGGCGAATTCGCCTCAACATAACCGAGCGACCTAAGAAGATCAGAGACCGACACGCCGAAGGGAGTTGCAATTTGACCTCTGACGTGAAAGGTTGTGAGAACATCAGCTCAAAGGACGAAAGATTACTAAGTTTATATTCTATTAATACTTGTATTTACTGAATTATATAATAAACCCTGAATCTATATAATATACAAGATATTTCAGATAGCAGAAGATACATAATACTGAAGATAAATGATTAAAAATCTATGTTACATAAAATATTGAATTTATGATAATTACTGCATTATATTGGAGAAATGTATTCAGAATTTAGAGAACAATTATAAAGTATTTCGTAAGGTCAAGTTGGCAATGGTTTATTAACGTTTTAAGCAGTCGAAAATCTAAAATACTAAGCTAACTCTTAACTCTTAAACATTTTGTGCAGTATTAATAAATGTATGCTTGCAGTTTGTTTAAGTCTCGATAAATGTAGATTTTAAATAAAGGAATAAAATAAGCTTTGTAATGGAAAGAGGATAAAGAAAACTTAGTTAAGTATTGTGTATTATAGGCACATATGTAAATATATTCTACAATCCACGAAACGATCCATTGATGAATGTGATCATTGCTTGCATCAAGTGTCGATTAGAATGTAGAGAAGTAATACTTAAGATAAGTAAAATGTCATGTTCCAAAGTTAATTTCTTTGCTGTAGCTCTACATTTCTCTATACAAAGGGATTACAATATTTTCTATTAAACATATTCCATTTGTACTTCCTTCCGCCTCAGACGCTTGCCGGTTATGTAGTATTCCTGACAATTATAATGGATGGGAGACACATTTCAATTTGTCGTTGACCAGTTTGTATTGGTTTGGTTTGCTGTGTCTGGGTCGGGGTCTGACGTCAAGACTTGGGTGAAAGGCGTAAGCCGAGAGGCACATGATCATGCCCGGTGTCTGGCGCCCCCTTCAATTGAACCAGCTGAAAACCAGCTAACCAGCTGACGAGATGCCGGCTTAAAGCACAGATGCCAAAGGGGTATTGAGGGGTAGGGGATAAACAGAGGCACTTCCTCATATATGTACAACCATGCCAGGCGAAAACCTGAAAAGGCCGGCGAGTAGACATACATACATATATTTTTTGTGGTGTTGTTGTTGTTGTTGTTTTGGGTGCCACGACGTCATCGTCACGTTCTGGTTTATTAAGTATTGGATAATACGGTTTGGTATGGCACATACTTGAACGAGTACATATGCATATTAAGTAAGTGGGAAGCGTGTGGCAACGACGAGTCGTCGGACTCTATTGGGGCGTCTCCGACGGCATGGAAAATTGACTTAAAGCAAAACAAAAACAAGAATCAAGCTGCGACTGGTTGATTCTAATAAAAAATGTTAACGAATATTAATTGTTTATTACATTAAATCATTACAGGCCCAGACCAGCGACTGGGCACAGTGGAATTTCTAATTGTTTTCGTGCTCACCAATTGATTGTTATTTACAACGTATTCCACAATAAATGAACTTATATATTTTTTTAAAAAAAACTTGTATTGATAAGCTTATCACAATGAGTTTATTCAACTATCTAAGCTGAGTGACTTGACATCTTTATTATATGATTTGTAATCAGCTTGCTGTGTGTGTGAGTTAATCGCTAATTTGTTTTTAATTGTTGCCCTTGCTGAACTCGGAACTTGGTTCTGGAAACTGACAACTGAGAACTGACAACTGAAAACTGAAAACTGGTTTCCTCTGCCTTCTTTTGACCCTGGCCAAAGCGATGCGTTGCCCTTCATGGCAAATGGTCTTAAGACCAATCTAATAATGCTACCAATTTGATTTATGATTGGTCGTGTGAGTCAGAATATCATTTGTCTACATTGTTGTGGCACTTGTTGCATATTCATGAGCCAACTTTGTAATAAATATAAGTCTTATGTTCGTCAGACACGAATTACTTTGGGTGACTTTTCGAAGGCCTTGAAGAAATACAGCTGAGACTAATACCAGCTACCTACCTCACTCTCTCTCTCTATCTCTCCCTCTCTCTCTTTCTAAAGTCAATATCTGTCACACAATCAATTTTAATTATTTAAGTGCGCAAAAACTTGGCCAGGTTTGTTGCCTGTGACGATGTCATGTTTTCGATTACTGACCAATCCCAATAAATTGCCTAAATATAAAATGTAATTTTCATTTTACATGTATTAAGTTTTAGGCTAACATGGAAATGCATTTACAACAATTTCCGACCTAGGACCACACGCACATGGAAACCTCTGCGATGGGTCGATTAATACTTATAACTAAGTAAATACTCTTCCCCGACGAGTGTGTATAATAACTTGTGAGTGTGTAATGTAATGCGAAAGGCCTCAAGCACGAAAGTCAAGCCAAGAGAAGTGTACAATAGATTTGCAGCACACACACACACACTCACACTCATGCATACTTACGTATACGTAACCTGGCGTACATAGTATAAGTCAGTTAGTTCCCCCTGCCTGAAACAGGACGCTTGCGATAACACACACATTTCAAGCGATTAAAAATTTAAAGCAGATTTGTCTGACAGACATGGACATGTAGCAACAGAGAAAGAGATAGATGGAGAGGGAGATGGAGAGAGAGATAGATAGAGAGGGAGAGAAAGAGACAGAGACACACACGTAGAGAGTGCGCTGGAACTCTGCAACTCTGAAACTGTGGAGCTTCTGAAGCTTAGTGACTTTGGCCACACATTGCATGCTCAACGGGAAGATAATATCTGAGTCTGAGCCTGAGTCCGAGCCAGAGCGCCAGATCTAGAGACTAATTGACTTTTGAGGGCGTAACTACCATGGAATAAATTCGAAATATATAAGAAATATTTTAGAAATGCTAAATGAGTTTATAATCTAATATAAATACTCAAATTCTTAGTTTAATACGAGTAATATACAAATGTACAATTTATTGATATAACTAAGAGTGATTTGAATGATAAAGAAACAGTTTTTGACATCTTCAAACTAAAGAAATGGAATATCGACTTTATAAATAGAATTGGCTGAATATTCTTTGTGTAGGAGTTAAGCATATGTTGCAGTCGTCTGTTTTACACATATCTAAACATTTGTTTAGCTAACTTTGCAATTTGTCCCACTGTATGCTAACTAACTTGCAAATTAAAAGCTACCGTGTTGGGGAAAATTATTTTGTACAGACTAAACATATCAGGTTTTAAAATGCATGCAGTTACTACTGCTTCTCTCTTGCCATGAAAACTGTTAAATGTTGTTAAATGTGGGAAAATAAAAGTGAAAAACTTGCTGCACTTGCTGCACTGCAATATTATTATATTTAGTTGGACTCGCTGGTACAATTATCACACTATCTACCGCTGCTTCCGCTTCCCCACTCTCTGCTATCTCTTCTTCTCCTGCTGACACATGTCTCTATTATCATCCGAGGGTTAGGGTCTGGTTTAAAAGTTTTGTTGCGAAACTTGGAAGCGATTAAATACTTACTCTCGTAGTTAATACTCAGCTGATTGCATTGCCAGCTGCAGTTCAATGTACTTTCAAATAGCACAACGGCATTCGATAAATACTGAGCATAAAGAGAGGAGACCACATACGTTTACAGATTGTAAACAGAGCGTCATATTGACACGGGATTATACAGACATTGCCGTGTAAAGTCACAGATTAATTGTTATTACAAAATTGTGGTGCAAGCCAAAAGTCTGCTTGCCTTGGGCTGTTGCAACGAAAGGGATTCCATAGTCAATGCTGCTCATAAATCACAAAGACCATGAGGAACAAACAGAGAGAGAGACACGAATGCGAAAGAGAAACAATGGAAATAACACAATGCGGAAGCTTTTCTTTAGAGCTACATGCAATTGCATTGCATTTTCACTTTCCTTTCTTTATGGCCAACCAGGTTTTTCTTCTTTCTTTTTTTTTTCTTCCATGGCAACGCATATGGTGTTTCTCACTATAAATTCAACTTCAACTTCTTCGTTCCCCTCCTTTTGGCCCACTGACCCGACCATTTGTTGATTTTCCCTCATTGCACTCTTGGTCTTTTGTGAGCGTAGATTAAACTGAAGTTTGCCAAGTGCATGAACAAACGCAACATTCTATGATAAACACATCCGCTCTAGAAATTAGCCAAGAATATTATTTCAATGTGACCCACTTGTAACCATTGAATACTGAATGGAAAACTGAAAGAGCTGCCACTTCAGATATGAACTCCACTCTAACAGCCACTTGTTAGTCCAGAGCGAGAATCACAGATAGAGAAAGAGAATGACAGAGCGAGAGAGAGAGAGTGAGAGGATGCTCTCAATAAATACTCGTACTGACTTTTCATTTAGCCACGAATGACCCAATAAACTTGTCGCTGCCTACAGTTTGGTTTCGTTTAGCCTGATAATGAAATCAGGCACTTCATACTATAAATGAAATGAAATAAAATAGATATTTAGTTGAGGAAATGGCTGAATTAACAGGCTCGTGTGCCAACAGCTAAGATAGGCGGCAAGGAGATCTAAAAATAATAATATTATATACTATATACTCGTACTTCTGTGTGCTTGACTACACAATTTTGCTTGTGATTGCGAATAAATTGTGTAAATTAAAAATGAAATAGCATTAGAGAAGTCTATGCAAAGTTCTGACAATATTATAGGAAAATATGCATTCAAATAGAAGACATAATAAATGAGCACTTCAATTGCGAAAATTAGACAATAATACAAATATTATAGATGTTATATACCAATATATATATATGATAAATAATTGTAATAGCAGATTCGATATTGTTTTATATATTATTTATGTTATTAGAGAAAAACTAGGAGTGTCATGTACTTAGTATAAATTCATTAGAATAGAATAAAATAAATTAGAATTGATTATAATAAATAGAACATACTTTGAATGAAGTGACATAATTCATGATTGTATAAATGAATTAGAATCAAATGAGATGAATCAGAATTTATTGTAACAAATATAATAAGGAAAATCGAGTTGACATTAAAGAATTTATGTAAATAAACTACAATAGTCCATTATAAATTGATATATTTAGATGAAATGCAGTAGAGATTAGTATGCTAATAATATATATAATATGAATATGAATATTAAATAGATTAAGTAAGTGCCACGTGTGTATCTATATATATCTATCTATCTATCTCTCAGCATCATACGTGTCGTCTTAATGCACAATTGTTGTTAGCGTTGAAAATGCTTTCCCACAGTCAAAACTTTCACTTTTTCGCCAATTCAAGTGGTTCAATGCTAAAGTTGAATTGTCAACTGCAACTATGCCACGCCCACAACAGATATACATATATATATATATGCAGATTGATGCCATTGCCTGGCAACAACTGAATATATGTTGCAAGTTGCAATCTTTTTGTTGCCCTGCTTGAATGAAAAACTCGTTCTCATGTCAATTTTCATTTTGCTCTACCCTAAAAGTAACAACAACAATTACTGCTATTGCAATTGCTATTAGTAGGGCCAAGCAAGGAAGGGGCAAGGAGAGGCTAGATGGATCCGGGGCACAATGCAATCCTAAAGATACATACGAGCGACACAATTCGCTTTGCCAAAAAAAGAAATCAGGACAACAATAACAATGGAACAGGAATAGCAGTGAGGGGGTTGATGTGCAGGTGTGTGGAGCGGGCGGCGGGGGGGGGGAAGGAAAACTTGATATTTTGGAGAGCAAACAAATGTGTTGTTGAGAGGAAATGTTATGCGCCTGCGTCAGAGATACTCGGTTCGGGACTCTGGACTCGTTTTCCTATTTCTTCTCGTCAACTTGCCGTCTCTTTCTCGAATGGCAAGCGCCAAAAAATTGCCGAGTCTCCCGACCCAAAATATCGCTTAACAATTTTGTTGCCAGCTGGATTTTCCTTTTCGTTGATGGCAATGACTCCTCAATGCAGTGCGTAGGGGATAGACGTCAAGGGGTTGCTGGTTGGGGGTTGATGTGGTAGGGGTAGGGGTAGGGACTTTGGTGCCGGCTTGTATTAACTGCACTTGATAAACGCGATTTGCGAGTCGCCTCGTTAATTTGTCTCTGCTTTTTGTGATTCGTTTAATTAATAGCCAAATACCACTTGCCGCCTGTCACTGCATCCTTGACGCAAGGACTCCCTTTCATTTTCCCTTTTCCCTTCATTTTCTGTGAGATGATGAAGAGGCGTAGGGCCCGAGTAAGAAGGAGGTACGGTTGATGTTTGCCTCGTTTTGCGGCTGGTCGCGTGCGTTTTTATTGATTTTTCCCACAGTGCGATGAAAATGTTCTCTGTTGTTGTTCTTGTTGTTGTTGTTGTTGCAACAAAGTAAAGATGTAAGTGTGCGTGTTGCGTGTTGCGTATTCATCAAATTCCTGTTCCTCTTCCTGTTCCTATTCCCACACCTCTTTCGGGCTCAACAACTTACTAACTTTGTTAGCTAGTTAGTTATGTGGGTTAGCCGCAGACCCTTAAACTACAGAAGGAAGCTACTCAATGTGCAGCGATGGTGGAAATAAACAGAACGGACTATATAAACAGGCAGTAAGGAGACTGTCAAATAAACGTTGATTGGCTTAAAGTCGGTTAGCAATACATTGCAGACAAAAAGATATATCAAAACCTGAATAAACTCGATTAACACAAAAATCCAAACAGTATTGGCAATTATTTTAAAAAATATTCAATTAAAAAAGAAAAAGAACAACTAAAACTATTGATAGTACTGTAATAATACCATCCATACGTAGCAATTGATATCAAATGAATATATATTGTAATGTTATATTTAGACACTCCTAAATAACTACTTATAGTGACAAATGAATTAAGATACAGAGACGAGCTTCAGTTGAGTCGATCAATACTGAATGCACTGTTCAATAATTTAGTACACATCAGTTTATAGTCTTCTTATTATTTACACAGCTATAAAGTTCCAACTAGCAAAAAGTTCCATTCATTTACACCAAATACAAATTAAAAATAATATAAAATGAGCTATAAAAAATTAAATTCAATTAATAGACTTAACAAACTCCTTTATTCATTATAATATTTCTATGAGAGCTTGTCAGCATTACTGCAATCGTTTCTCTCGGTGTACTTGCCAGTTACTGAACCCCAGAAATGTCACAACAACAATCTCTGCAGTCTTATCAACTTCATTGTCTGTGCCCGAGATTCACATTCAACCGGCAAACTTATCAGAATAATAACCACAAACCAAATACTATATACATTTGTGCAAATTCTAAATACCCGGCAAAAATGGGAGAACATAAAGAACTTCTTGAATAAAAGTTAACTTAAACTCACCTCAAAAACTGTCACTTAATAGCAGGAAATGTAATTAACGATTTAATTTGAATATATGATATTTTGATAGTTGTTTTCGTTAAGCACTTAAGATGTTGTTTTTCTCGCTGTTGTTGTTGTTGTTGTCGCACAGCTGTTTTGGGCTACACACACACACACAGACGCACACACACACTCAGATACACGCAAACAATTTCAGAGATACACAGATACAAGCGCGTTGCCGAAGAACACAAAACATAAATAAACAACAAATATTTTTGGTATGTTTTAAATAAACGTCGCGTATTTTTTCTTTATAATTTATTTAGTTATTGGTATTTTCAAAGCTGTTGTTTTAATTTTCTTGTTGAATTTGTCGCTATAATAATTGTATTATTATTGTTACTCTTAAGATATTTTCTTTTTGTTATGCACTCGCGCTTGGAATATATATATATATATATATTTGTATTTGTATTTGTATTTGAAAGTGCGCTACGAAAACTACTGCGATTGTATCGTACGAATACGAGTAGTATCTGTCAGATACTTTGTTGACAATTTGGTTTTAGTTGTTCGCTTGAGGAAAACTCAACCAATCGCCAGTGTGAATACTTATGAATATACAGCATTCGATTAAATATTTCGCGAATGTTTAAGAAACTAACTGCCAATAGATTCACAGACAGACACGGCCAGATACAGATACGCAGCGTACAAAGCGGCAGCAGCGGCCAACCGAATTGTTATCCAACTCGTTGCAGATACGAAAAGCAACTGATTCCACGGCACTCACAGCACGAACTGAGAACACACACGCCGGACTCGCTGAGCACGCGAACGTCGAACAGCGAACGATGAACGGCGAACGTTGAACGCAGGCGCCTCGCGTTGACAGTGAGAGAAGTACAGTAGAAACTGGCTAAGGGCGCTTTAGCATGTACTGATGAGATTTAACAATAAATAAAACTGTTATATATATGTATTTCATGTTTAATTATGTATCTCTTATATAAATTGTACAACAATGGTAATTAATAAATTATTTTCATTTAAATAAAGTTATTCAATATAAATTATGAAGAACCAATTATCCATATATGGGACTCTACTGTAGGAGACTGTAGCAAAATATTAGTCAGTAAATTATCTAAACTTAAATTCTGTAAATAAAGAAAGTGAATTAATTATATAAATATTATTCAATTTATAAAAAAAAGTGAATTAATATAAGAAATAAACAATTATTACTTCCTTATAAAATGCTACAAATGTAGACCTTTTAAATTAGTATCACATATATTTAGCTCTAATGTTGGAAACTTTAGCAACATATTAGACAATAAATTATCTTAGCTTGAATACTGTATATAAAGAAAGTCACTTAATATAATTTATAAATATATTGGTTAATATATAAAAAAGTGAATTAATATAAGAAATATATATATAAATATATTAATCGTATATAAAATGCTAGAAATAGACTTTTTTACTGTAATAAAAGATAGTGATTCAATGTATATTATAAATATATTAGTCAATATATATAAAAAATGGGAATTAATTTAAGAAATAAATAATTATTAATCCCTTATAAAATGATAGAAATAGAATTTTAAAAGTATTTTTACATACATGAGGATCCACTGTAGGGAAATAGTAGTCAATAAATTATCTTAACTTAAATACTGTAAATAAAGAAAGTTATTTAATATAAATTATATAAATATTATTTAATATTAACTTAAATAAATTTGGGTTAATACTGTAAATAAAAGAAATTAGTTTTAATATAAGAAATAAACATATTTTAATCCCTTATGAAAGGCTACACTTTTCAAATTAGTTTCACATATACGAAACTCTACTGTAGAACACTTATAAGAGCGCGAGAAATCTCAAGTGAGAGAGTTTATGAGAAAAAAAGAGATAAACTTGCTCAAATAGGCTTGTTTCGATTTCAGTTTCCATTTCTGTTGTTGCTGATGTTGTTGCTGTAGTTGCTGTTGTTGTTGCTGTATTTGTTGTTGCTGTTGCTGTTGTTGCTGATGTTGCTGTTGTTGTCCAACTTACCACCAGCTGTGACTGTGTCTGCACTTGGGGCTTAGGCTTTGTTATTTTTAGCGCCACTCGATGCCGTTGTGGGATGTGGGCGGTGCAGGCGTTTGGGGTGTTCGGCGGGTCAATGCGTGTGGTTGCCGCATGTCACATGCCGGGGCGCATCGTCCACATTTCGTTGGTGCAACATGGTGACGATGGTGGCTTCTGTCGTCAAAGTCTTGCAATGTGACCGTCTCACAGGCGGCGGCGGCGCTATTGCTGTTGTTTCGCTTGCTTAGCCTACTAATTGCAGTTGCCATACAACAGCCAGGTGGACTTTCAGGTTTGCAATTAGTGCAACTAATTAATAATCGAATACACCAACTATCGATCACCCCGAGACCTTTGTGGGTGTGCTGCCTCTATTGCATGTAATTAATATAAGGGCCTATTACTACTTACAATAAATCCCAGTAAAATCATATGCACTCGAATATTGATACAATCTGAGTGATAAAAGAAGGAATATCAACAGTGAAATGTTCTTAGGAGTTTACAATTTACTTAGGACTTTACATTGTTTGCATCGATAAGCGACACGCGTGAATTGTGCTTTATTGTGTTTTATTCACACATATTTAACTGCATTTAAATGTTGTTTAAAATCCCCTTTTAGCCATCCAATAAAAATAACTGCAAGCTGAGTTAAACAAACGCGCTACTTGCCAAATTTGTGTAGGGTATACCCATGAAAATTGTGTGTAAAATTAGGGTGTTTTCATTTCGAAGAAATGTCTTCTGTCTGTCCGCTTAAACACGTCAATTTGAGAAGTTTTCAAAACTAACAATCATTCAATTTCATATGTATGTTTTCTTAATAATATTAATATTTTTCCCTCCACCTTTTAAATGTAAAGAAGTCGAATCAAAAGTACATTATTTAAAAGTATGCCAGAAGTTTGGAATACCTAAAGCTAGATCCTTCAATTTCCATTTCGATGGACTGCTATAAATTCTGAACATAGGGATATATATGAATCAATATTTATTTGCTAATGTGAATGGCTATTAATATTCCAATTTTAGATTACGTGGTAACTCGTAGCCGAGCATGCTCGACAGCTGCCTTCGTACTTGTTGAACCTGATCCACGTTGAGCAACAGTCCAAAGACAAGAGAGCCAGACACGTGTTTAGTATTTATGGCGATTGCTTGGCCTGTGGCAATTGCGAGATGATGATGGAGTCTACGAATATCAGACGCTGGCTGAGACGTCAATAGAGGGCGGTGCATGACGCAATTTGAATGGCAAACTGAAGGTTAACAATCCGTTGAAAGAGATACTTGAAATGGCGAAACAAATGCAGAAATGCAACTGATAGGAGTACGAGCATTAAGTTAATGAGACGATGAAGTTCAATGGCCAAGGGAATGACTCTTGAGTCACGATGCATTGAGGATAACCGAATGTAGAGGTAGCCAAACATTTGCATAGAAATGTTAAGATAATGCGAGGGGCGAGGGACAAAAGGCGGCAGACGACGACAAACAAAGGCAAAAGGCCAAACAACTGGCTGACACCCCGACGGGATGATGATGATGATGATGTTGTTCTTGATGAGGCCAGAGAGTCAGCCAGACTGTCGCTTAGCCATGTGACAAAGTGTATATTCGTCTGCCTGTCTGTCGGTCTGTCTGTCCTGTCTGTCTGTTTGCAACTGGAATGCCAAATCCTTTTGCAATACAAATTAAGCAAATGTTTAATGTGAAATTTGACTTGGACTTGGAGTAGGAGTTAACGTTGACGTTGAAATTGCACTTTGGATGCACCTGCAGCGGGCATCAGGTATCATCTCTGTTTCTGATTGCAACTGGGTTGCAAACGGTGCAAAACCCGCAAAAGCCACAAACCAAACCAGACAAACTCAACTCAACTGAACTGATTCTGATAGTCATGTCCCATCTGTTGCCGCCAGCATGAAAATTGCTGTTGCTGGCAAACGCAGATACACTTTGTCGGGTGGAAAACAAGCAGAGATACAGATACTACATGTACACAGGCAGCTACAACTATAACTACAACTACTATCGTACTACACCTACAGCTAAAGCTTCAGCTAAAAACTATTAACAGGCTTTGGTCATGTTCATTTTCCACATTTGAAGTCGAGGTCAAAGTTGGATTATTGGCTGACCATTGTCACTTTTCTGATGGCCTTTTTGACAGTTTTGTCCTGCGGCTGTTGGGCGATTCATCATGAGTTATGAGTGCAGTTTGCAAACCTTGCTGCGACCATACTCTTACAATTAGCAAATGGCTAATGAACAAACATACTCATTGGTAATGGCTGGCCAAGTTAATGAATGAAATGTAAGCTCATTTATTTGATTGGACTTTGTAATTGTAGAAGATTATTATAATGATATTATGAAGTGACTGATATATTTATAAATACTATTGTTAATAAATATATATATTTTTAAACACTTTCATATTTTTGAACTACGCGCCTCATTCACTCGAGCATAAGCTAACTGCTACAAAACCTCGTTTGCATGTATATTATCTCGCTTTAATAATATATCTATGCTGCTCATCCTCCACTGCGCTTGGTGTGACAGAGATAACGCATTTGCTCACTTGCCGAATTGTGCTCCACACTCCACGCTCCACACTTAACGAACGTATTGTGAAATGGCTTAACGAATGACTACAAACTGAAGGAAAAGGTGTGTGCCATTGCTAAAAGTGATTAAGCGGAGACACTCAACCCAAACGGTTATCAGCTAAGACACAAACCACGCTTATTAGTTGTTTATCGAAGCCAACTCATCGACTGCTGCAACTTATCGATTACCAATATTATTTAAAATATTGGCGCCACATTGGTATCAATCTACTAATGTAGTTAGTTATTTTCAAGTGTTGTGCGATTAGGAAATTCAAAGAAATACAATTACTATTTAATGAATATTCTCATTTAACTTTTTATTTAATAACCTTTACTAATTATTTGTATAACTTAGACAATATATTTGTTGTTTTTTCTTCTTGTGTTTACATTAATTATACATAATTAAAATATGTTGAGCTTATAAATTATTAAAACTATGCGCGGGAGAATGAGTCACATGCCATCACCAGAATCGGCTGGTTCATTTACAAATTCAATTACAAAATTGTTTAATTTGAAGGTTTTAATTCCCCTCCATTTTATGTTTACTTTTATGTTTGCTCTACACTTACACAGCGACCTCTATAAATATATATATATATATATATATATAAATATATATATATAGTATGTATGCAATGTCTGCGAGTTATGTGTGAATCAATCAACATCAACTCGTTTAATTTTCATGAATTCTGTCTGAGTTTCGTTCGATTTATACAGTTAGAAATTGCCTAGTGAAGAGTACGCTTAAACTACAACTAATTAATTGCCGCTGGTTCATAGAATAACATTAAAAATTTTGGTACAGTCATCGTCAATAATTTATCAATATCATACATATAGCATAAACATATCCATATGTCAATATTCCAATACTACTTCAAGTCGCTAGCGAACTATCGTTATCGTTATCGTTACGAGAGTATCAATTCGATTCGAGTTCTGCCAGCTACTTGAATACCCCTAATGCTGCTTGGTTTGGTTATCTTTGTGTTCTGTATTTACAATATTCTCTTATCTTTTACATTTAATTAGCTTGCAATGATTTTCGTTTTGATTATTCCTTTCTGAATTACACATACTTACATACATACATAATTAATTAATATATATACTATATAATTAATGATAATCTAAATTAAATTACAATCATATATAAGTTTTAAAGTTTCAATGTATTGCCTCAAATGCTTTGTAAGCTTTGTCATATTCAATTACTTAGCTTAAAATTAAAATTAAATTAAGTTGAATACTCAAAAATATATGTAATTGGGAATAGGAACTAAAAGCACCAGCAAAATATACATAAAAAATACATAAAACGGTAGCAAAGTCAAACAAAATTATTTATAATTATTGTAAATTAAATATTGTCCTTAGCATAAGGGAACAAAAATAATTATTAATAATCATTAATTAATAATTACACAATTAAAAAAACATATTGCATTCAATTTTCACATCGATGTTCACAGTTAGATCTCAACGCTTAACTTAAGTTCGCAGCGGCGGCGGCAGCACGGGACGTGGAGGCGTTGGCGGAGGGGGGGCTCCCCCCGGTGGTCCTCCGCCCTGTCCTCCGGCCGGTGCCTGCAGCTGCATCTGGACACGCTTGGCCCGATACCGCTTCAGCTTGCGTCTTGCCATAAACAGGCTGGGATTGAAGTTGAAGTCGCGACAGCCGTGCGGCGGCAGCGGCAGCGGCGGAGGCGGAGCGGGCGGAGAGTGAGCAGCCTCGTCCAGCTCGTAGGGCGGGAAGAACATTGGGTTGGCAGCCCAATCCCGCCACATATTTCAATCCTGCCCCGCTCCATTCGCCTGGGCCAACGTCGCTCCATTGCTGGCCATCTCGCTGTGGCGACGCTGCTCCAAGGCGAGCGGCAGACCGGCGGCTGCAAAGTCATCGTCCAGCGAGGAGGATTGCTTGGAGCCCACCGACTTGCAGTCCTCGTCCATGCTGACGCCCAGGTGGTGCATGGCCACCGCGGCGTGGTGACGTTCCGCCGGCGGCAACAGATTCAACATGCTGAGCGGCAGACCCGGAAAACCGCCGGCAAAGTCCGGATAGAAGCCTTGCGGATTGAAGGGATTGAAGAGTGCATTGGGTCCGCCAAGTAGATCCGGCTCAGAGCTGCCACTACGTGGACCAGCTGGCGGACCCAGCGGCAGGCCCAGCTCCAGATCGAGGGGACCGAGTGGTCCCAACTCGCTGGGATGTGGCAATTGAGGGGGACCACCGCTGGCATTTGGATTGCCAGAGGAACCATTGTTGCCACCCGAATTGGAGCTGCCGCCCGAACCATTCTTGTCCTTGTCCTTCTCCTTGCGCTCCTTCTTCTCGCTCTTGGAGCTGCCGTTGCCGCCACTGATGCCCATCTGCAGCATCTCAATCGGCGGACCACTGATGCAATCCTTGCGCAATTGCTCCAGCTTCAAGCTCTTGCCGTATTTACCCCGCACATACATCAGCAGCGAGTTGTAGGGTATGCCAAAGATGCGGGATGCCTGAGACGTGGTCATCTTCTTGTTCCACACGTGCTGCAGTGCCTCCGTTAATTCCGTGTTGGTCCACGAACGTGGCGGACCGCCGCGTGGCGCTGAATGTTGTCCTTTGGGACGTGGCACTGCAAACAGAAAGAGAAGAAAGGAAAGACAATGATTAGTCAAAGGCACCTGAGAGTCAGGGTGGGTTATCTTATAGCGACCATCTGCTAATGTTTCAATCTTGTGGCCCATATGCTGGCCCAGACAATTTCGCTGAAAGAGTCGCCCATTGTCTGGTTGCATTGCAGTCGCCTACAGCTCATACACACCCAGCTGTGTGTACTCATAGTTGTCGTTGTTGTTGTTGTTGTTGTTGTTGTTGTGGCACCTAGAAAAGGCGAGCGATCACAGCAAACGCTGCGGTGGTTCCCATCCCAGAGTCCCAGTGCCTCGCCCCGGCCTTCCATATGCAAATTACGAGCATGCACCATCGTCGCCGTCGCCGTCGTCACATGCGCCGCTAAAACTCAATTTAGATCCACAGATATCGACCTGCCCCACAATGAGAGAGCGCCACAAAGCCGCAGACACACAGTCAGAGTCTAACTTTGCCACAGGTTGAGATTGCTTTCAACCGATCAACAACAACTTCAACTTCAACTTCCACTTGCTGGCACTGTGTGTGACACCAAGGAGTCGGGGTAATAGAGGGGGGGAACCACATCGAATCCTCGATCATGGACAGTCGAATACGAATAGGAATACGAATACGAATACGAGTACAAATTCGAGTATGTGGCCAAATTTGCAGCCTGCGATAATTTACAGTTTATTGCAGCTTTTCTTTCTGCTTGATGATATGAAATTTTCTTTCGCCATGCAAAGCCAGAGTGAAAATACATAAATATGTGCCTTAAGGAATAATATGAGTTCAAATTAGGGAAGGGAAATTAAGCGAAATTCGAATTGGCAATGAATTGAACTAAACTCAAGAATTATCGAGAATTCAGCACATTATTAAAGGGATCGAAGAAGTTCAACTTCTTGTCTAAAAAGTGAAGATCAGAAAGATTTCTATTGCTAATAATATTCTCACTATAATATTTTCATCATTCTGTAGCAAAAACTCCAGAAAACTAACATTTTCAATCTGAAAGCGTTATGTCTAGCTGCTATCTGTGTAAAACAGAATAACAATTGTATTGAGTAATAAGTGAGGAGTTAATAAATAAATATAAATATTCTCAACGGAGTTCAGTTCTAAGCTCAACTTATAATCCAATGCAATTTCAATAGGAATTGTATTAATACACTATTAAGTAATTGCCATACAATAAGCTAAACAAATCTGACAATAAACTTGTGCAAATATCTAAATAAAGTCTAAAGATTAGTTTCACTTTAACCACTTTGCACTTTCTCTTTTTGTTCTCTATTGCTCGATTGCAGTTCGAGTAACCCTCGCTGTCGCTTATTGACTACTTTGTTCTAATCACATTAATGTTGAATTCCTCACATAACTGAACTGTTATTTGTTTGAGCTCTGTTGTTGCTGTCACAATTTGCATTCGCGAAAGGGTCACAACGTAGGTCTGACCTTTTTTCCAATGAACTGCAACCAGAACTAGAAGAAGGGAGAAACCCTCGAACATGATGCAATTCTTAATGTTACTTTTGTAGCTGAAGTTGTTGTTGTTGTCTTAGTTGTTATAGTTGTTGCTGTTGCTGTTGCTGTTCTAATAAGGCACCTCATCCAAGTCACCAACAACAACCTCCGCAATCTCCCTCCATCCCTATCCTCCACAAATAAAACGAAATTTGAATTTGTTACAAATCGCAAATCACGTTTCGAGACGTTAAAAAACAACAGCGGAGAGTAAAAGAGACAGACAGAGAAAGAGAACCTACTAGAAGAGCGGCACAAAAAACAATCGCGAAATGAACAAATGAATGTGAACAAATCAGTTAATCACACCCACACGAATACTTTGAATACAGGGCCCTAGAAATGTGGTGTTTCCCCTCGTCCGGGTCCCCTGCTGGTTACTCCCGAGGCAGTGCCTGTTTAAGCCAAGTGTAGATTCTTATCAATGCGGCCAAAACCCGTTTGCCAGATTCGCAATAAAGAATATCGTGCTATACGCCAGATTTGCGCTTTTTAGCACAGTTTTATTTACTGTTTCACATTGTTGCTGTAGTTGTTGTTGTTGCTGAGTCTGTTGTTGTAATTTAACCAACGATTGTCATGGTCGGGATGAGTCTGATCTCAGCCCGAAGATCTGTAGTTTTGTTGTGGTATTTTCTGGTATTTTACTTTGGCATGCCGAACATCTGATCACGATTCCTCTCGTTGTATTGATGAGAAAATTAAGCAATTAAATGTGATCCGAGTTGAAAGTGTGTGCATGTCTGTCTGATCGAAAGATCAACGAGAGATCAACTACATATAGGGATTTGAAGTACCAAGACTTTACTCTCAGCTGGCGCCTGCAACTTGAGATCTTAACTAAGTGATCTTTCATTCATAAAGAGGTAAAAGGCGATCGAGCACTTAACCCATCAACGCCAGCTAACTGTCAAATGATCTGTCAAAGCATATAGCTCACATGGATCAATCCGAAAGGTAACCAGTCCAAACTATTTCTCCTCTACTCTCCTCACCTATTTGTCAATCACATGACAATCAAGCGAAACAGTTAATTGATTTCTGAACCACATTTTGTACATATTATGGAAATAATATTTCCCCACACACATAAAAACATTATTAACTTTCTGAGGTTTGAAAAAAAAACACGAAACAAAACAAAACAAGACAAAACAAAAAAGTAACGATGAAAAACGAATGCATTTATGGAGCTGCCTATTTGTCAATCAAGAGAGTTATACAGGTTGGAAAAACGACGTTTACGATATGCATAGGTGCACATGTTGTTGCTGTTCATTGAAGAAAAAAATAAAAAAAAAATAAACAAACAAACAACAATTGTTATACGAGCCCCAGCACAGCCACTGAGTGCACAGGAAAACCACAAAAACAAATTTGCCGCCTCACATGATCGCACGAGTGATCGCGTCTCGAAGTGATCAGAAAACTGAATGTGTATTGAAGGGAATGAAAGGAAATGAGTACGCATTGAGTTTGAATGTTTTTTTTTTGTGTGTGTGGCCTGATCAGTGATCAGTTCAGGAAATATCGCAGAGAGTAGATTCCTTTAAGATCTCATCAAAGATCTACAAATGGTCGATGCCATTGATTCATCTAAGGCTAAAGACCAGACACCTATCAAAACGGTGTCTGTTCAGCTCAAATACGTGATCAAAAGTGCAGCAACATTTGCCTGAACTCACAGTAAACCATCAACGGGTTCAATCAGTCAGGTGTGAAGTACGGCACGAAATGATCTAAGGAGGGCGAATCGACGGCAAAGTGATCGACATGGCAATCATGTTGAATACTGAATGTTGAATGTTCAGTGGATTCTCGAACCTTTCTCGTTTCGTTGCAGAGTTGTGAGTTGAAATTTAACTCCCAAAAGGTTAATTAGCTGTTTGTTTTAAAGTTCGACTCGATTTGCTACCATTTCTAGGGGGACTACTTACTTTTCTTTTTGAGAAACGGCGGCGGACCTCCAGGCATATCGCGTGGATCACTCATTTCCATCAGCGGATTGTAGAGTTTTCCAGGATCCATGCCGGGGGGAAATAAACCCAGTGGGGAATCCAGACCAAACACTGTAAAACAGATAGAAATAAAGGGGAAATTATTAATATAGATTCTTTAAATAGTAATCCAAATATATACCCAATCAATGTCTTTGTGTCTCAGTCAACTCAAGCAAACTTTCTATTCACAAGTCGAATGCATTTTTCATTTATACGATATGAAACATATTGCAATTGTAAATTCTCCATAAGTGACTCATTTTCCAGCTCACTGATTACCCAACTAACAATGCTGCAGACACGAATACACTCACTATCGAGACTGGAGTGTACTCGTAGATCCAAAGACTATGCCAATTGACTGCTCTGGGTTGTAAACAATGGAACGTCATTATTCTATTAATATTTTCCGCTTGGAGAGCACATCCTTCACATGAGTGAAACAATTGAAGCGCTGATGAGGCGGCGACAGGATAAAGGATACTCAGGGATAAAGCAAATCCACAGCTACTTCAGGTGTCTACATCAGTGTATGTGTGTGTGTGTGTGTGTGTATAGGAAGGGGCGAAGGGGATAACGCATAACATTGACATTGTGCGAAATGATTTCATAACTCCACGCTGAGGATTCTCAAGGCACAGAAGACAATGTGGTGGCATATGAATAAATGGGGATACTCGTATATTTATTTGTATCTGCTGGGCATGTTGTATCTGCAGCATAATGACACAAATAACGAGCGCGCATTGTTTGCTTCCGCGCTTCTGTTCAAGTAGACATTACAACACGCTGCGTATACGTAATATGCTTTCCTTTTTATTTTGTTTTTTTACTCTTCAAACTTGCTTTGATGGCGAGCAAAATTAGTGCGGATTTCTTTTCACGTTTATCCTCAAGGGGTCTAGAACAAGACAGCCATTGACTTACACAACCACACTCACATACACACCCCCCACACACCCACACACCCACACGTCACATGCTATTAGTTCAATGATTTTCACGCCGAAATGTGACTACCAAAAAATAAATCACATTCTTCATACGACCGAAAACGTTGGTAAATCTTTTTTCTACGGTTGTCTGCAAGCACTGATGTTTGACTTGGTTGGAGTGTAAACAAGAGAGGGTATATAAGAAGAGTGATGGGCTTTGTAACACATCATTTGTGGCACATAGAATTGAAGCTTGTTTTGCTAGGAGAATAGGTCGAAAATAGGTATTTCCTATTTGAAATAGATGATTAAATGAATTCATTTATTAATCTATGTATTGTGTTTATTTTACTAAACGTTTATCCGCTTATTATTCAATTATATAATTATATCTGTTACACTAATTACCACTCCACTTGTCAAACTATTTATAGTATGTAACTGTTTGCTTTAGTTAACTTAGTTTTGAAACAGAATGAAATATTTGGAATGTATTCTTCTTTTTCAGAGTATTTCCATAGTCAACATCGTTGGAAGTTCAAGTCTTCTGCACTTCTTAGCTTGACTTGGCTTCTATGTATCCTTGGCTGGCATTCATTGCCTGCAGCCTGTTTATGCAGTAGTTAGCGAGTTGCTTGTCCCCCCTTTTTGGATGCGGTTCCATCCCACCCCCCTTTGGATTGCCCTGATATGTTGGCTGAAATTTTTGTCGCATTAAAAGGTATTGCGCTTCCTGTGCTGACTGCCTTCTCAATCCCTGACTCCATTTGACTCGGCGACTCGGCATTTTCGTACAATTTTTCATATTTTTGTGCCTTAATTTATTTTATATCCTGTGTGCGCGTCGGAGACGGAGACGAAGACGAAGAAGGAGACAGCGACTGAGTTTGAGGTTGGCAACTGGAACTGGAACTCTATTGGGTTGGGTTGAGGAGCTGGACTCCCCAAACGGATATTATTAATATGAATATCGCGCGACTTATATGCAAAGTTTTATACGAAAAGGGAAACGACGACGATGACGGGGACGAGGACACAGTAAACAGGACTCAGGACTCTAGAGTTGGGACTCTGTATTTTTATTTATGCCGCCGACGCTGCCAAAGTTGTTTGCCAAAAGGTTTAAGTTGCAGCACTGTGTGTGTGTGTGAGTGTGTGTGGCATACTTTAAACACAACACGTGCAACACACTCTGTTGACTGTGTGGGCGTGGCAGTAGGAAGTTGTCTGTGTGGCAACTTAAAAGTCATTTGGCTAAACGTCTGCTGACAGTTTGAACTCGCAACTGAGGCACACACAAACACACACACACACACATGCTTCACATGTTGCCAAGACACAACATAAATTTGTAGCACGCAATGCTAGCGACTGAAACTGTAGCTGCCACCTCAACTCCCTCTTAACCGAGGACTCTGTGCGCCCGCCTTGGGTAACATAAATATAAAAAATCATATATAAACCGCAATTGAATTTATTTCGACTGCAACTCCAACTTGCAACTTTGCAACAACCGCAAATGCAACTCCCAGCTACCACTCCCATGCCCATTCCCATTACGTTTCCCAATAGTTGTCAGCTTCTACCCCAGACATCAGGGACAGGGACAGGGAAAGGGATAGGAAGACGGGCAGGGGAAGACGTCTTTATAGGGTTGAGGCAATAACTAAACTGTCAAATTATTAGGTGCACTTGCACATTGCAGTTGCTTTTCCATATTTCTTATGAGCTGTCAACAGCCAAGAATTGTTTATGACTTAATTAGAAATGAAACCAAAACAATTGTGACGGGAGCAAGGGGCAAGGAAAAGTTTGTAAAGGCGGAGTTTAAATATGTGAGACAGTCGAAAATAAATCAATTATTAATATATGATATTGAGTAAAAGTTAGGCAAGGCTGAGGAATAAAATAGAAAGCAAAGTCCATGGTAAATGAAAAGACAAGAAGTAGATGAGTTGTATGTGTATTCTATTAATTTTGAATGAGTATTTGAGTTAAAATCGAGTTCTAAATTATATTACCATAATAAGTAATATATTAAATATTTGACAAAAATTATCTTTAAACTATAAAATGCATCCGATTTCAGGAATGAGCAAATGCAAAAGGTAGAACATATCAAATAAAAATTGCAAACAGTTGAAGTGTGAATCTCCCGGGGGGAAAGAAGGCTGGGCTAGGAAAGGACCCTAATACGTTTAAAGGCTTTGCAACAGCTTTGGCCATGGCAACGGCAACGACAGCAACTGCAGGACCAAAGCAAAGGATGCTTATGCAGTCGGTGCCACTTTGATGTTGTCAGCTATGGACAGGGAGAGAGTTTGAGGATGGAACAGGGACAGGGAGAGGGACAGCAGCAGACAGACTGCCACATGTTGCATGCAGTGTGGCGCTGAGTGGCAGCTTATTAGATGTGAAGTCGTTGCTCGTACGTGAGCATATCAAGGAGTCAACGGAGTCAACGAAGCAGGACTGCGATTATTGGGACTTCCGCTTGTTTTTCCACGAGACCTACTTGGTTTTTTTCTCTGCTCTCTGGCGAGACTAAGGGCAGTTTGAAGGAATGGGGTAAGGGGTTGTCGTAACAGTCATAACAGAATGCCAGCGGGATGTGTGCATCCGGCTAACCCAGTGACCCCAAGGGATAAGAACATTTTACTTACTGTGCGGCGGCGTTAGCGTCAACGCCGAGGACATGCCAGGAAAGGGCAGCGGCGATGGCGGATGCGGATGTCCGTCTGGCGGATTAAAATGTCCGGGCAAACTCATTGGTGACGTGGGTGCGAATTCCTTGCAAAAATCCTTGCCGAAATCTTTGCCAAACTCCTTTCCGAACTCCTTGCCGAACTCTTTGCCGAATTCCTTGCTCAGCCGATTCATGCTCTCCTCCAGTCGCTCGTGCGGCGCCTGGCCCGGCGCACATCCCGTTCCCGGCATCCCATTGTGTGCCCCAAATGGTGGCAGTCCCATGGGACCCAACAGATTGCTAGCAAATGCATTGTGCTCCCGCTGCAGCGCCTGCTCCCGCGTCTCGCGGGGATCTCGCGGCTCACGCTGATGCATTGCAGCCGCAGCGGCGGCAGCGGCCAGCGACATTTCCATCTGATGCTCCATGTGGTGGAAGGGATGCTCGCCGGCGCCAGCAGCGGCCACAGCGGCAGCGGCAGCTGCATGCATTTGCGCCTCCAGCGCCTCCATGTGGCAGGGCGGACTGTCGGGCAGGCCGGGTGGACGCATGCCTGGCGGGTGGAAGGACATCATGCCATTGTTGCCGGGTGCACAGGAGGTGGGCGTGTGGTTGGGCGTTGATGTTGCATTCGGCTTGGCGTTCAATTGTCTAATGTCCTTGAGGGACAACATGATGCGTTGATTGTTGTCCTGCAGTTTGCTGCTATTATTGTTGTTGCTCTCGCCGTCCGAGGAATGCGAGTTGTTGCTCGTGTCCTTGTCCTTCTTGGTAGTGCAGAGATCCTCGGGTCCATCGCTGGGACACGGCGACATGGCAGCTGCATTGGCAGCGGCAACTGCCGCCTGGCGACGCAACTCGTTGGTCGTGTGTATAAGCTCTTCAATGTCCTGTTCGTCCTCGTCCTCATCCTGTTCATGATCGTGCTCAATGTCGTGATCATGTTCCTGCTCCTCCTGATCATGCTCCTGCTCTGGCTCGTGATCGTGATCGCGGTCATGATCGTGGTCTTGATCGTGATCTTGCTCTTCGTCATCCTCTTCATCGAGTTCTTGTGCTCGTTGTTGATTGTTGCTCTCGGAAAGGGTTAATCCCGTTCTCTCCTGCTGTTCAGTTCCCCCGCTGTTCAGTTCCTCCGCCTCAGCTTCATTGGCTTGTTGTGCCTCGTCCTGGGACATGGAACTGTCCCGCTCACTACTCGGACACTTCTCACTTGGCTCCTGCTCCTCCCGCAGCTCGTGCTTGATCACAGTTTGCAGCGTCTCCACCGTTTCCGTTGGTTTGTTGAGCGCAAAGTCGTGAGGCACATCGCCGGATCGGCGTCTGGGACGGGCCTGCTTGCGTCTTGGCATTGGAGAACTACCACCCAGCTCCTGATCACTCTCCAGCTCCCGTTCGCACTCCTCCCGCTCCCGCTTACGCCGCAGACTGAGCGCCGCCATGGCGCCGCTGGCCGGATTACCAAACAATCGAGAGGGCATTATCAGCTTGCCAGCCGCTGCCCTTACCATCGAGGGTGAGTCGTCCTCGTAGCTGGAGGAGAGCAGCGAGGCGTCCAGCAGGTGGAAGTCATCGGGCGAAGCGGCTGGCGTAGGCGTATGCTCCGGCACGGAGCTCTCCACCAGACCACGCACCTGCAGCGACTCTCCTGCCTGGATGAGAGTCTGCAGACGTTGCTGAGGCACGCTGATCTCACCCCGATACATAAAGTCCACAATGGCCTGGACAACCCAGCCGCGGAAGTCCTTGAGGACAATGACGGGATGCTTGCAGGGCGTCTCGGCGAACACGCGTTGGAAGAACGGCGAGCAGGCGGACAGTACCATTTTGTGGGCACGGATCGAGGTCTCGGCACAGACCAGGGTCACATCCACCAGGGTCTTGGTCTGCAGCAGGGCGTCGAAGGCGCGCAGTATGTGATTCTGATGGTTGTTCCAGCGCAGGCTGTAATGATCCTGCGGTGCCGCTAAGGCACCCCCAATTCCAGTGGGCGTGGCAGGTGGACTGTGTGTCATCGCAGTTGGTGTTGCTGTCGTTGTTGTCGCTGTTGCTGCGGCAGCTGTTGCAGCCGCCGCTGCCGCCGCTGTTGTTGTTGCCGTCTGACTCATGTTCAGCGGCAACGGCGGTGGCGTTGGCGGCGTTGTGGGCGGTGTGGCATGCATTGATGGATGGGCGTGGCTGTGCGAAGGCGGCGGCAATGCTGTATGATGATGATGATGCGCATGCTGCTGATGATGCTGCTGATGATCCATTGGCGACGTCGTCGTCTGCGTCGTCGTCGTTGGCGGCTTCGTTAGCAGCGGCAGCGGCAACGGCAGCGGCAACGCTAGCGGCGCTGGCGCCACCTGGCGGCCGTAGTCGTTCATATGCAGCGCCAGCGGCAGCGACGTCAGTTTGCAGCGTTTTATCAGCTCCTCGGCGTCCTTTAACATGCCCCGGCAACCGTTGGCTCTCTCCTCGCCAAAGTCACGTGTCGTGCCTCAAAGTTGCTGCACTCCGTTTGCTGTCTGCTGAAACGAGTGGGAAGGGAGAACGAGAGAATGAGTGAGAGGGAGCATAAGCAAAAGCTTAAGGATAATGCGCTGTATAATGTATTCAAGCTCTGTACTCCTGACATATGCCATCTCGTGTATGTGTTGTGTGTTGTGATAATATGTTAATGAGTCGCGGCATATATCATCTTTTTTTGTTTCCCCCTTCTCAGCCTCTCTTTTTTGGCAAATCCCAAGCAAAACAATGCACAGCAAAAGCCATAGGCAGGGAGAATGGAAAAGGAGGCAGGAGACAGGAGGCAGGCGACAGGACAAAGAGCAACGCACATGAAGCAATCACAGTCGGCTACGTGTCGTGTCGCGTATCCTTGAGGATATCACATGCAGATGTGTGATGTGTGATAATGGCTCACTCATCTCAGCATCCGAACCCTGCCCCTGTCCCTTCCCCTGTCCCTATCACTGACTGCTGCTCTAGCTATCTGTCTATCAGTCTGTCTGACTGACTGACTCACTTTCTATGTGTGCTGCTGTGTTTTTGTTTATCGCACAAACATTGGCACAGTTGGCTGAATAAGTAAAGTTATAATGAATTTTATAAATATTTTAAAACTTCTCTAAACATCCGCATATAGTATTTATGAGGACTTCTAAACTTAATTAATATTTTAGTAATAATTGCGTAGATTCGCTTCATAAAATTAAAATATATTACTTATTAAAATATATTATTATTAATAAATATTATTTTAGTATGAGACCTACAGAAAAGTAATTAGGAAAGGTCGCAATAATTGATAATAAATTGTATGCAGTCCTAATGAATTTAATTTAATTTTATATATTTAAATAAGTTGATTTTTGATATCTTAAACTGAGATCGTATTCACCTCTGTTTGTTTATCTTCCAATTATATTTAGTCGTTGTCTAAATGATCTTTAGAATTAAGTTAACAAATTTCAATCTTAACTTTCAATATATTCTAAAAATTGTAAATATTTGTATATATTTATTTCAAAAAAGGTTTTCACATTGTCAATTGCCTTTCAACCACTGTGCGCCGCTCAGCTTTTTTTTCGCATCTCGGTGCGTGGCATCTAATTAATTCAGCAACTGTCTAGCGTAGCGCTGCGTGGTGTGGCATGCCTCTCAACCGCCCCCCCTCCCACAGCCTATTCTGCGTTGCAAGCTGCGTGTGTGAATTTTTAAAAGAGTCGTCAGCTGCCTGACGATGCCTGACAATCCCGAGGCTCAGGCTCAGTTAGTCAAATGCCAATTCCAATTTCAATCCCTAACCCAAAGCCTAACCCTAGCCCCCAAACCAAAGAGAGAGAGACGTCTCTTCATTGCTTGCCGGAGTCAACGGAGTTGGTTGCAAAATTAAAAAAGTTTACTTTTGCCCCGGCGAAAGAAAAATAAACATTTTTATTTGCCATTTGTTGCAGCCAGTGCGCAGCGTCTTCATCTTGCAGCGGTTAAGCGGTTGCAAGTTGGCGCCAGAGACCAAAACCGCATATTAACACATGCTGCTGTTGTAGCTGTTGCTGTTGCTGTTGTAGACGACAGGATGCGGCACGAGGACGCCCACGCTCGGATGCAACAATGTGCAATTAGCAGGCATGCGACAGCCAGAAAGCGGCATGCAGCAACTCTTTTTCTTGCAACTCATTTGCGGTTGTCAACTCAAGCTGAGGCAACATTTTTATTTATTTATTCGTATTTTACTTTCAAGCGACGCTAAAAGCGACACACTTTACTTGCCACTTGCCACCTGCCACCTGAGATGCGACACAGATGGGAGAGTGTGGCAGCTAGGAGAGTTACTTGAGTTTTTAATTAATGTCGAAGTAAGTCAGTCGACGTAGTTTTTGTAGCAAACGGATTTGAGTTAAAGGCGGTCAGTAGAATGAAAAAAAAACAGTGATCAAATTTAAGAATTCAATGTGAGCTTTAAGTAATGCAATTGAAGAAAGAATTTAAATGTGAAGATTATGATAATTATAAACATTCCGAATGTTTTATAGATTAGACTAGACAATCGTTTGAAACTGAAACAGTTTTCCCTTTAAGTGAAGATCTTTTAAAGCTTATTTATCAAAGATGCTTGAGTCTCAGCTAATGAAAGATTCATATGTTAAGTTGCTAGACGCTGTGAACTGAAAGTTTATAGTTGTATTCGATCTTTAAATAGAATACTTTGCTGCGAAATATTTAAATTGTTTAGCTGAACAGATCAACTTTGATTATTTAATCAAAATATGTTCGATTTCAGTTGAATCTTTTAAGATTTCTATGCATTTAATTCATCCTCAAACTTTTTACGTACCATTCAAATATGTTGAGCACTTGAGTACTTCTTTACTTCAGAAATATCCTTTGTAAGTTCTTTTGTTTCTTATCAATCAGTCTGCTCATAGACTTGAATGTATTTGCATTGCATACACATTGATCAGATTATCATAAATAAGCACTCGTTAGCATTTCATATGGTTTAACTGAAATCACAAATTGCGTATTTGAAATGAGATATGCGTATTGAACTATTATTATTATTATTATTGTGTTTCACATGTGTTTTTATTATCGCAATGCACAGACACAGATACTATATATTCAGCAATTAGTAAAGATCACACACGTTTTTCGAGTACTGGTTCTGGGTTCGTTTCGATAAAAACAGAAACTGCGCGTACGCGTCGAGGGTTTGCCACAAACTGACTGAAAGCAATGCAAATAAATGCGCAGCAAGTTGAAACTACGCTTCATATGTGGATATGGATCTGGATGTGTATATGGTAAGAGCTAGAGCTATAGATATAGGGAGAGTGTGTGTAAGAGCAATAGAGCAATAGAGCTAGTGCTACCCCTCACCATGCAAAAAATAAAGCAACCCGCACCCTCAAATGGCAACACACTCACACACACTCACACTCATTCACACACCCTTGGCCTGCCCATGTGTGCGTGTACGTGTGTGTGTGTTTGTGTGGTCAGGATCGGTGCTCGCTCTCAACTTGCTCTCGCATTCGACACGCCACAATTTTCCATGTTCTGCAGGTGATAATCAGGTGTGTGTTGACACATGTACAACAACAAACACTTAAGTAAATAAACACTGCTGGTAAATAATATATGGCAGGTACACGATGGGCAGGACAAAGATCCTTGCACAGGTATTTCTACTGCTGCTAAATGGCCGCTGAGAGCCCAATTTGTGGGCCAACAATGCGGCTATAAACCAGAACCAGTATTCTCCAAGTGTGTGTGTGTGTGTGTGTTGAGGGATCATATCTCAATTTGGTTAGCAGAATTCACAGAACTGTTTGGGTTTCATTCGAAAAATCCGCGTTTTATGATAGGCGCGATAAACAAAACACAATATCAAGTTATTGGTTGGAAACAGTTCACAATTCAGTTTGTTTTTGGTTTTGTAAATCTATTTATTTGGTTAAAGGATTAATATTAGTATTTAAAGAGTCTTTTTTTAATATATAGCAGGTACTTCTTTTTCTATAATTCGAATTGAGACAATGTATATAAATGAAGAGTACAAATATCTTTTAATAGAATATTCAGCAGGAATCGAAAAATATTATGAGGAATTTGAAACAACACCAAAACTGAGATAATGTTAATTAATTGAAAAACTGTAAGATTTATTATTTAGAAAATAAAAACTTAAACTTCTGAAGTTCTCCATCAAATAAGTTCAGATTTTTTCAAGTTATTGGCTTTCTTCACATGTTTAATAATATATTTAATATATTTTTAAGATACATTATTATAATTATAATTTGTTTAGAATATTAAAATTATTACAGTTTGTTTGTAAAGTTTGTTAGTTTCATAGATTTGTTGTGTTTTTATTTAACTTTATTTTCTAAAACCTTTTAATATTTAAATTATTTTATTTACCATTTTTCGTTTAGATATTTTTAAAAACTTGGAAAAAAGTTGATCAAAACTTCTTAATTTATTTATTTATTATTGTTAATGTTTGCAAATTCCGTTAGCTTTATTTTCTTTCTTTATTCTCAAAAAACACGTCCATCTTCAGGCAACGCACACAGACAACTGTCTCAGTTTTTTGCCATTCACATGTGAGTGTACGAAATTTTATCACATACTTTCCAAAAAAGAGTTAACGGTATATTTGGCGTCGGCCCGAGGTCGTAACGGTAATGGTAACGCCTCGCGAGTATGCGTACGCGTATGTGTGAGAGTGTGTGAGTGTGTGTGAATGTGTCCTGCGGTCGCGTGTATGTTTCGAACCGTTCAAACGTCACGAAGCGACTAATTCAAATGATGTCGGCCCGAAAAAACAGATATGCGAGCCAAGGCGGCGGCGACGGCGACGGCGACGGCGACGGCGACGGCGACGGCGACGGCAACGACAACGGCGACTGCGACGCCGGCAGAAGCGTCACACACACGCGACAACCCCCCCTGCCCCTCTGCCACCCCCGCAATCGTAAGTCCACCCTTCCCGCCCACGTGCGCGCACACGTATGAGCAGGCGAGGCACAAACAACAAACAGCATGCGAAACACATGAGGATGCTCGATGCTCGGGCTGGACGATAGAACGATACGACGCACGAGTAACGGTAACGTTAACGTTAACGTTGACGTCGACGCTAACGTTAACGACGACGCTGGCAGCAACGCAGCGACGTTTTTACTCCTTCGTCATATAAAATATATTTTTTGCCTTATCACAACAACAACAAGAGCAGAACCAGTCGACGTCCTCGCACGTCACGTACACCGAAAAAAAAGTACTATATATGTGTGTGTGTGTGTGTATGTGTGAGTATACGAAATACATTTGCATACACATGCGTAGCAAAGCCGAAGCAGACAGCAGCCGAGTGTCCGCCTTCGACACGAAGCGTACAAACATGAAAAAAAGGAGAAAGACGAGCGACACGAAAGAGCGACGCACCCACACACTCGCATACACAGACAGACATACATACATACGTGGCATGTGGAGCTTTGGCTGCTCGTAAAGAGTAATAGCCACCACCACGAACAACAACAGCAGCAGCAGCAACAACAACAACGTCACCCACCCCCGTTGACGTCGCCTCGTTGGCTCACATGAAGTTTACACTCACACACACACACATACACAGCGCAGTTGTCACACGTTGGCAGCGACGTCGGCGCCAACTGCGCGTGAGTGTAACATTTTTCATAAAAGGGGCGCCAGCAGCGCTGCCAGCGTCGACATATCCTTTTTGGCCAGCGTCAGCTTATGGAAAATACGAAAACTGAAAACTCAAAGCTGCGAGTTGAGTTTTTGCTTTCCAGTTGTATTTGTGGCAACACCAACACATACAGAGCGAACGAAAGGGAGTGAAAGAGCGAGCAAGCATACGAGCGAGTGAGAGAGAAGGCGTGTGAGTGAGAGAAAGTGCGCATATTGAAGGATATATGTGTGTATGTGTATATGTATATGTATGTAACGTACGTGGCGCTCTGTCTGTCTCTGTGCGCTCACATGCAAAGCTTTTTTGCTGCCGCACACACAACTCTTCTGCTCATCTGTCAGCGACAGCGACGCTAGCTGCGCTGCCTTGCACTCTATCGCCCTTGTTGTTGTTGTATTTGTTATTATTACAGTTGTTGTTATTGTTATTGCCAAAGCTTTTCCAGCTGCTGTTGCTATTGCTGTTGCTATTGCTATCTCTGTCGCATGTGCTCGCCTTTTAGTATGTTATCTATTTCGTGTAGTCCCTGTATTCCTTGTATTCCCTGCATACGAGCCGCGTTTTACTTTTACATAAGCGTCGACGCTGACGCTGGCGCTGACGTTATCGTTGGCGCAGCCCCAGTAAAAGAAAAACAACAACAAACTGTAAAATCATATACACAACATATTACACACACATACACACACACACACCCAGTGGCAATGCATATGCATATGTGTGTCTCGCTCTGGCATGTGTGCGAAAGAGAAATGCGAAAAAAATATAACGACTCCGATGGTCGGAAAAACCAACCCCTAACCTCACTGATTTCTGGACAAAACAAAAAAAAGAAGAAAAACTCGATGGAAAATGACAAACATACGAGTATGTACATATAGGGGGAGGGTTAGCATGTGTGTGTGTGTGTGTGTGTGTGTGTGACATATGAGCACTTTTTGCAACATTTCGATTTGTTGGCGGATTCTCTCTCACACACATACACACACACTTTAGTATATAGGGTGTACATATGTGACGGTTACAAACGCCCACATGTGTGTATGGTTGGATTAGCTGAGGTCAGCACATTGGCTGAGGCAATGCGAATAAAGACCTTGGAAAAGTGAGAGGGGATGTCCTTGTGGAAAATATTTCAATATGTGTAGCAAGTATTATTTATAAGTTGAGTAAATTTTAAGTTCTATTTTGTCAATCTTTAGCGAGGGCATAAATAAAATAGAATAACCAAATTGATGTAAGTGAGGTGGTATATCCCTGTGTACTCAATCCAAAGACAACCACAACGAGCAAAGACAACATCAACGAGTTTAAGCAATGTACATAGGTGAATTCACTGGTAGGTGAATTCACATCATCCTAACCGAGAAAACTAAGAAGATGGGGGCCGAGACGCCGAAGAGAGTTGCAGTTCGGCCTTGAGAACATCAGCTCAAACAACGAATGAAGATCACTAAGTTTCTATAGTCAAATACTGTATTTACTTAATTAAATAAATTAACCCATACATTTAAGTGTTGGGGAAATAAACAAGTAGTATTTTATTTTTAGATTTTATACCTTATATGTATTTATACCTAACACGATCAAATGATATTGAATCTTATATTTATACTTTGCACAATAAGAGCTAACATGTTTTTGTGTTACAATAATATCTAATATGATAATTGTAATCATTTTTATTTAATCCTATTTTATGATTAAGATTCTCTAGCTTTAACTTTTAGAGAAACTTACTAATATAACAACTATTCTCCAACTCAACATACGAGAATTTCATATTTCACTTGCAGATTTTTCTTGTTCTACTTACATTATCGTTTTATCCAAAGTTGCCAGTTCTCATTTGATGTCTATTAATTTTGTGCTTTGTTTTTGTTCTGTCTCTCTATCTAGCTCATTCTCTGCTCTGTCTCTTTATCAGCTCTGCACATTTAGCTGAGTTTTGTTTGCCAGCGCTTTTCTCATTTTCATTTCGTGCGCCTTCTTTTCTTTTAGTTCATTTACATTTTATGATTTGTTTGCCTGTGCTTTGTTTTTTTTCTCACGTTTTTCGCCATAAATTTTAATTGTTTTTCTTCGATTTTTCCTTTGCGCCATGCTCTCGTTGCCAGTTTGCTGTAGGTGCTGCACCGCCAGCTGGGAGCCGGCAGCCTTAGGCCACGTTCTGTTCCCTCGTTCCCTCTGTCGTCTAGGTGCTGTCAGGTCGCACCTTTCATTGTTGGTGTCTCGCCTGCTCTCTTTGTTTCGGGGGGCCGACAGAAACAGAACAGAAACTGAACTTGCTCTTCAACACAAATAAAGTAGGTTTTTGTTCTCAGCCATTTTTCTTTTTTCTTTATTTTTTGTTTTTACTTTTTAACAAACTTTTCTTGAATTTAATAACTTGAATTCATATTTAAGTTGATTTAGGCTCTTTGGTAAATTGAAATAAATCAACTCCCAACGAGAGATGCAAAAATTGTAGAAAATAATTGAATTACATGCAGTTATAAAAGTAATTGCATGATTTAAATATTACTTATATGAATAGTGTAATCTGTAAACTTATAAAGCTTATTTTGATCGAATTTTATCTACGAATTCAATTGTAGAAAATAATTGAAATGCATGCAGTTATAAAAGTGATTAAATGATTAAAATATAGTGTAATTTGCACATTTTTAAAGCTTCAATTTAACTCTCGAATATCAACTAAGAATTCAAACTATGTCAAAGTATAAGCCAGCAAATTAAGTTTGATTTTCAACATCATTTCTTTATTTAGTATAGTATATATTATTAATTTGCATACAATGATATTATATATTAATTATCTATAGTATTTAATCTTCAGTTTCAGAAAGATAACTATACTTTCCCTTTATTTTCCCATATTGTCCCTCCACAAAAGATCGGTAACATTTGTGACACCTGGGAAGAGCAAACAAATCCTTAAATAAATAATTTGCATTTCTGGGGATTGAAATGCAATTATTGTAAAACCCAATGAGCCATCAAACTGGGGAAACTCTGCAAAATGTGTGCATATTTCAGATGGTCGCACTAAGCTGGCAAATCAGCTGCAATATGCTGCATGGGGCATATGTTAACTAGGATCAGGGATCGGCTAAGGATCAATCAGTGTTTCATAGGGAAAAAACTGCACGCATGCGCGCGTCGATTATGCAAATCAGAGGAACGCATTGAACCCCCCGCTCTGTCCCTGTACCCGAACACTGATTCTGCTGTAGAGTGTTGTGTTTCATATGCAAATCAGTTGAAACAAAGGTTCTACGAGGATAGGTTTACGCATTTTTTACACCTTCAACAAAGCGGCGACATTTGGCAGGGTGACTGCACTTCCTGTCGATAGTGTGTGCGAGTGTGTGTGTGTGTGAGTGTGCAACCTTTATGGCCAAATTATGCAAATTTGTTTAACCAATGCAACTGTTTTCGATTCGAGTATCTCAGTTGTTGTTGCTGTTGTTGCGGCAGCGCGTGGCAGCAACCGCCGCGAATGTCTGCTCGCGACAGCGGCTGCTGCGTCTCTGCGTCGCACGGCTGGAAAAATACGAATGGAATTTTCACAGTTTTTCCCCTGCTCGCACACGTGCGCATGTCCCGTGCCCTGGACCAGAGTCGAGTCTGCCAACCCACAGCGCATCCATGGCTGCTCCATTTTTTCCTCAATTTTCCACGCTCGCGAAAATGAGCGCGCGCTCATCAGGCAAACTATGGAAATGGTACAGGGGCAAGACATGGAATCTACCCCTCTCTTTCTCTCTCTGTCACTCTCTATCTCTTTCGCTGCTTTTAGCACTCACACCGCATTAACTCTTCGGTTAGCATTTGAAATGGTTATGGGGCTTCACTTGAACTGCGCTTATAGTATGTATGTTTGTCGGGGGGATGGGTATGGGGTTGTGAATCTTGGTGTTGGGGGTGGGTGGGCTAAAACTTTTGTAGGTGCGCCTGTCCATGATGAAGGGTTTCGGGTTCTTGACTTGCTAGAGATAATTATGAAATGCATGAAATGCTCTATGTATGAGTTATATACGAATGAGGCAGTGAGTAGGGGTTATGCGGGTGTGAGGGGTGAGGAATGCGGGGTGAGTGCTAGGGGAATGTACTGGCGCCGCCATAATGGCCAGCATTTACTAATTAAGAGCTCACAAGTTGCCCGGCAAAGCGTGCTGAAGAGCTACTATCTTGTCTTTGGCCTGTATGAAGGAGGCAGTGGCATCTTGTTGCAGCGCTCTTGAGCATAATGTGATGGCTTGAGGCAGGCAAGAGGGCGAGAGGGTAGTAAAGGATTCATATCGTTAGTAATGCATGTTAACGAGATATCAGGTGGCTAGGTAAAGTATGGGGCTTTGAATTTCGCCTTTCCATGTTGATTAACCCTTTAAAAGAGCTCGATGAGGTTACCTCATTAAGAACGCAGAGAAATTCAATTTAAAATATGTATTTCAATATACTATAAGTCCTGCATTTAGGTTTAGCTGTTAATACATTTCATATAGAATTTACAATTCATATAGTATTGTATTTAATATCTAGGCATATATCTACAAGCTTGCCTTCAACATTTCTTAATTTAAAAGAGACAAACATAAAACCGCAACATTTTAAACAATTACCAAACAGAAAAAATCACATATTTTTCCAGACTTTGACTTTCCTCTCCCTCTTGCTCTGTCTCTCTCTTATCAAGCACCTGCTGACCAGTTCTAAAGTCTGGCCAAAAAGTTGACAAGGCGTAGACAACGCAAACGAACAAAAAATTCTTGAAAAAAAATCAGCGCTAAAACAAAACAGATAAAAAGAAAAGCGCGCTGGCCAGCGTGAAAAATATAAAGAAAGCAGAGAAAAAAGAAAACGAAAAAGAAAAAAGGAATGAAAATCAATGCGCTACAAGTGTAAATATAACTTGACCACCAGCAGAGGCGACTCGCAGCGACGTCGTCAACTGCTGCCGGGCCGCCACAATGGCCGGCCACGTCCAGCCGGGGAACAGGCGCCCAGAAAGCAGCAGCAGCAGGTTGCCAGCAGAAACGTTGCGGCGGCCAAGAAAAACTCACGAGAATGGAAAAAAAGCAAACAAGAGAAATGGGAGAAAAAGCGCGAGAGCGAGAATGAAAACGCTGAAAAAATTAAATATGATTAAAAGAAAATAAAAGAAAGAAAAGAGGAAAAAACGCGGACAAAGCGCGAAGAGCGAGAACCCAGCGAAGAAAATTTAAATAAGGCAAAAAAAAAGTTTGTTGCCCAAGGAATACGCCGGGGAGCGGCGTCAAGTCAAAAGCAACAAGCGTCAAGGGGTGGCAGGATGAGCAGGGCAGCATAGGAGGAAGGGAGGAAGGGAGTGTGGAGTGTGGAGGCAATCGGGGGCAGCAACTAGGGCTGCAGCCAGGCGCGTAGATGATGCAACGCAGACACGTAAAGACCACGCCAAGGCAGTAGAGCAGTTGCTCCTCCGTTTGGGAACAGCGAATCAAAAGAGAAGAAAAAGTTTTGGCCTACGTTGAGGGCCAGGCGGACAGAAGGCGGCTGACTTGCCCAAGTGGACATACGACCATTTTTATGCCTTTTGTTTTACCGCGCTTACTGCCTACTCTACCTCCCATCTCTCTCTGCTCCCTCCTGGCAGTCAGACAGTTTGTCGGAGGCAGTTGAGCGGCCAAACGGAAGGTAACGTTAACAGGGACATGCATAACAAATAACAACATCAGCAGCTGGAGGGGAAGAAGCAGCTGGGGGAATTGGAGTTGCATGAGCAGGAGCAGCGGTGGCAAATGTAACGGTGACAGCCATCAACGCCATTTTCATTTTGCAACTGTTGACAGAAGTCGCCTCCATCGAGGCGATTGGAGAGTCTGAGTCTTGCGCCTGCCTGCGACACATTGGACAACGTAACAGACCGAAGGCTGAAATGGAAAATGACAAAAACAGCTAACGCAGAGTGTCCTGTCGCAGTCAGGACACGCTAATTGTAAAAGTGGTAGAGGCTAGGCAGTGTGGAGTCTCCCTCTT
Source organism: Drosophila histrio (assembly GCA_958299025.2). Classification (NCBI taxonomy): domain Eukaryota; kingdom Metazoa; phylum Arthropoda; class Insecta; order Diptera; family Drosophilidae; genus Drosophila; species Drosophila histrio. Next base: position 16,792,507 of record OY729167.1, on the reverse strand, counting down.
GCCCAGTGGGATGTGCTGACGGGAAACTCACTCCTCTCTTTCCTCTTAGATTGGAAGTGAATACGTTAACGATAACCTACTTAAACTACCAATAGACCGGGAATAAATGCATTATTAAACTATTTACTGAGCAATTTTGTAGTTAAGTAGGAAGTAAATTACTGAATAAACGTTAATCAAAGGATATACCGCAACTACCTTGATATGATTTGAATGGAAGTATTAATAAACTAATCCTAAGTTAGATAACATCAATTTCTGTAAAGAAAAGTGCTTACGGACATCTCAAGTTGAAGTTTAGGAAACTTACAGACATTCACAATCCTACGAAAATATTTCTAAAACTCAAACCACAACAACTTAAAACAAACCCTAAGACAATGCGATTTAAGGGACCTAAGAAAACATGTTGCTATACAACACTGTCAACTGTCTCTATCAAGTCTCAACTCATAATCGACCCCCAATAAGTCGTACTTAAACTCTCAGATCAAAGGAATTGCATCAATCGCAAGTTGCACAGCGGTGGCTGACAGTTTCAGTAGATTGACAAACGGAACGAAGCAAAATGTTTGAAGGAGCAGGCAACTCATTAATGAAGATGGACAGACGTGTAGACAGACAATGGGATAATAAAAACAGCGAGACACAAAAAATGTCTAGAAAGAAGCTAATAACAAGTAACTGAGAGTAGAATGTCTTGAGCATAAGAAATTAATTGAAAGAAGCAATGGGGAAAAAAAGAAATAGATAGGCGAAGTTGGCGAACATTTGCTACCACCAGGAAACAACCGGAGCCCGGAACTCACAATGGCAGAGGCAGTCAAGCCAAAATGTCCACATATCTTTGAGGGAATAGTCGCACCCCTGCCCACATCTTGAAGTTATTTGCTTTTCGGCGTTGTTATTTAAAATAAAAAACGCTGCTATTGTCTTTTGAGCTCAAATTTCAACTTAAGACAACAAGGAATAAGGACATGACAGGCATTGGAGTTGGCCATGGCAACGGCTAGTTGACGTTGTCCAGGATAATACGGGACAGCAGCTGCTTGCAGCTTGGGGCTTTGAGCCGGAATTGCTTACTTCCCTGGCAGTTCTCACTCCAGGACTACAGGACTCCTGCGGCCAAGTGGCATAGAAAAATGAACGAAAAATGCTTTGGCAACAATATTAATGAATGAAAACTGTAAGCAAAAAGCGAAAACGACCAAAAGCAATAGAATTCCTGGGGATGCCAACTGTCTAGCAATGCTGCTTAACTTGACATTCCCAAAGCTGGAGCTCCTGGCATAAGGTCCTAACATATACGAGTACTCCATGGCTCGCACTCAGATATATTGTGTAATGGAAACTAGACAGAGAGTAATTGCAATTTTTTGAATAAAGACAGGGAAAACGAATGATTCAAAGCTGACTAGTTGAAATAGACGGAAGAGAAGAAAGAGGGTCAGAGTTAGGTTTACTTTTGAGAAGTGGGAAATCAGCTCTGCAATCAGTAAAGCAATCCTTTTCTTACCTTACTTCGTCAAGAGGACATTGATAGTAATTATATTTATATTTTGAAGTACCTATAGCAATATTTTACCAACTCTTTCTTATAACGTAGCAGATAAATTGATAATATTTATTATTTACTTCCAATTTCATACTCTAACTTACTCCCTGTTCTTTGAGTTGGACTACACCCCTTTGCTTCTTTCTCCGTCCTTTTGTTGCTTCCTCCTATAATCAGTCGCCTAATGGACTGCCAGGAAAACAAACTTCCTGTGCCGACCAAATAATGTACGTTTCTCTGGACCCCTTGGAGTTGAGTATGCTGACTGCTCCCACTCCCCCCTACATTATGCTCCCACGGGCAACTCATTAGAATTCGACAGCCAACGCAGCCCGTAGAGCAAAAAGTGAAAGTCCTGAAAAGTGCCTACATAAAGAACCTAAAAATGCGCGCACGTTGAACATTTTGTGTCCTGTCCAGGAATAACCCTCCTCGACCCATTCCCACAAAATACGTCAGGCACCACAAGTGTTTTCTTTGGCCCAACAGGAGGAGGGCGTGTGTGGGCGCGTCTCAGTGCTGTGTTTCGTTTCTCCCACTCTGCCACGCATTTTCCTATACATTTTTCCAACCATTTTCAGTTACTGCGCAGCACACACACCCACACACACACACACACACACCCGCTTACCCATCCCTCCATCCATTCCTGTGCTGTCGTGGTTCGTCGTCTTCGTTGTCGTCATCTATCTCGTTCGCGCGTGTGTGCTAAAGTTTTTCCACGAGTTGATGTTGAGTTTTCTTCTTTTTTTTTGCTTCTTGTTTTCTACCCACGCGAAAAGTTTGTCGTTGCTGCCAACGCTGTTGATGGTGCAGAGTTTTCCGAGCTTTATATGCTTACGTAAGTATCTGTGTGTGTGTGTGCGAGTGTGTGTGTGTCGTTATATACCCAGCGAGCTCATATAAGAGTTATGCGCGCATTCATACGTTGCCAAATCGCCGCTCCCCCAATGGGGGAGCACCTTTTAAGCCCTTCCCAGACACAGGAGCACTCCCAGACTCGTTTACGTTGTTTGCCATACACATATATATATCTAGTGAGATGTATATATATGTACAAACATTCATACACTTGCGTAGCTAAGTGAATTGCCGCTTAGAAAGTTGTCAACGCGACAACTGGGCGTATACGCAATGTTCCCAGATTGAACGAGAGCCTGTGGAGGTGTCCCTAAGTAAGACAAAGTAGTGTGTGTGTAAGTATGATGCACATAAAAATGTCACCTTGGACTGTTAGTAAGTGGGAAACGTATCAAAAATATTCCGAAAGGATTGAGTTTCTCAAGCCAAACATTCTTAACGAGAATATTTGAAAATAGACCAAATGAACTACTATTATAGTCTTCATTTGCTTTTCTTCATCTTAAAGATAGCCCTTAATATGCTTTCGGCTTGTCCAACTAAATATGAATTTATTTAGATATTCTAATCATATTTCTTTCATTATCACAACGATTATTTAAAACCATTAACATACAAAACCTTTACAATTGCTCTGTGTATTAAGTTATGATCTTCCACAGCGTAATTCCGGCAGATACTTGGCATTTGAGAAAATCTGCCAACGGGAATCTTTGACGTGTTTGCAGCTATTGTGTACTACATGTATCTGAAGCAGCTCTAGATTCAAATGATTTAGGTTTTAGTTCCCATTGGACACTCCGACACACTCGTACACCCGGAGAGCGAGACAGTTAAACCGCTTTAGATAGCACACCTGATCATTACTTATACAGTTAGACCACATGAATTCCTAACTACTGCCTGTACACATTCACCCAAAACTCCCACAAGCCCGCCCGCTGCTGTTCAAATGTGAACACATTCAGCAATTACATTCAAAAGAAAATCTTTTTTTTTCTTCAGATTTTCACACAATTCAGTGCGTTTTCACACGCTTAAATTATAATTTCAGTTATTTTTTCGGTGGCCCTACGACGGCATGTGGACATACGTATCTAGTTATAGAGGCAGTTGAATGATCACATGAGCATACAATTTTGAGACGAGGCAAAACTACAAAACTGCTGTCGGGGCTAATTTAAATTTTTTTTGTTTTTTTCTCTTTTTGGGGTATCTTAAGGCGTTTGCCGCCTTTAAGAAAGTTGACCAGGCCGTGACTTGTTTCATTGCCTCATTAACTTTCGCACGTAGCAAACCGTTGTCCCCTCGTTGCCCCCCCATCTAAAGGTATACTCCCACTACGTTCTCAAAGATAAAAATCGATTCGCGCGGTCGTTGGCCAACTGTCCAACTGTCCAAGTGGCGGCTGGCTGGCTGACCGACGCGTCGGACCCTGGCCAACAACTTTCCTAACTTAACCTTTATTGTCCGAAAGTTGTTCTTATTACTCTCTTGTGCTTTTTTCTTGCACTTTTCTTCTTTTTCTTGCCGGCTTCCCGTGCGGCAGACACAAAAACAATTTTCTTTTTTGAGTAAAAATTTACATTTTCAGCTGCCTTTAAGCGATGCTGGTCACTCCGCTTTGAGTTTTTCTTTTCTTCTTCTCTTTTTGGTCTATTTTGTTGCGCCTTTCCTTCGTCTGCTTTAAGCGATGTTTATCTTTTGTCATAATATGCACTGGGAATCACCTTAACTGATATTATCGGTGGCGCCTCGGGCGAGTTTATGCTGGCACACCACGACTCGAGTTACTACTCTCTTTACGGAAAAGCCTATAGAAAGGGGCAGGGGTGGAAAAGTCCGGTATCATCTTTAACTATATCTACTTCTTCTTTTCTTTTCTATTCTCATTAATGCCAGCTACTGTTATACGATTATTGCAACGTCTCCGTTGACGACTTCTGTTTCTTTTATTACCAGCTTGCGATACGAGTACAGGAAAGTATTTGTTAGTCTCTCGGACAATGGTCAGTAATTGTTTTTATATTTTTTCCGAGCACTTCTCAGGTTCGTATTTCTTTTCTAATAATAATTATGATTTTACAGATAATATTTAAAAATATTTCTAGATGATAAGAGACTCTAACATCAGAGATAAACGTTATATTGTTAAAACTTCTATTGAAATTGTATATCTTATATCTTATATATATATAAATATAATAATATTCTATACATATATAAACTTCCTTTGATTATGTCAAAACTAAATCAAGAAAACCCTTTTCAGCTAATTTATAAATTGGAGCAAAGTTTTAATTGAGGTTTGCTGGCAGTAGGAAAATGCAATTAAAATTGCTTTGGGACTTTGACAAGTTTTATTCGTACCAACTTATAACAAGCTAAGAAAATCAAGAGAATAAAATATTGTTGAAATATACATTAGCTTAAGGCAGTTAGGAAACATTAAAGAGGAGAATTAATATAGAATTATGTTGGAATATTTAATGCGGTCTACAATAAAACTATATACTTTAAGATAATAACTAATAACCGTATTTATGTGTAACTTTTCAAATGTTAAACTCAAATGCCAAGCTGCCAATTTTTTGTAGCTTATGGCCAAGGCGATTGGTTTTGGTTTTTTCATGCCAAGGCTAGAGCGAGGGGCGCCACACCCAGTTGCAACAACAGTCGCAGCCGCAGCCTCAGCCACAGCCCCACACATGTGAGGTACGCTACAATAAGCCAAACGTCCCAACACGTGCCCCCCAAAACAATGGACTCTACGATTGAGGCACGCTGGGATCATTGAGTTGTAGAGACAGACAATCGATGGCTCTGTTAGCCGCAACAAAGAAGATCTATGCAAATCTAAAACGTATGAAAAATAAATTAAAATAAAAAACAAATAAATATAATAATATTTATTTATAGCTCCCAAATGGCTTTATTGTTTGCAATCATCGCAATGTTATTGATTTGCCTGTGCTGTGCTGTGTGCTGTGCTGTGTTCTGTGCAGCTGCAACTACATCCATATCGCAGCTTGCCACAGGCGTCAGATTCTATTAGAGGCAGCAAGAGACGCAGTCGCGGCAGCATCCACACCGTGTGGCTACTGCGACTGCGGCGCCACAGACTCAGCAAAAGTGGCGCCGGCGCAGTCAAGTCTCGGCCTGGGATTGTTTTCCATTGTTTGTTCTTTTTGTGGACTTATGGGAGGCCATTGTTGACCCAGAATTGTTGGCCCAGGGATATGTTTTGCATATATGCAACATCATTTGTCAAGAGAGTTATGCGGCAAGTGCAGCACACAGCACACAGCACACATTGCATCATGATTATGATGATCGTATGTTCTAGGATGATCATCAAAATTACATTTACCAAAACACTCTTATCGCGATGCCTGGCGCTGGGCCATTGTCTAGACTTGTGACTGAGCCACGTCTAAATGGCGGATTATCCTAGCGCCAGGATTAACATAGTACTACCAATGGCAACGAGACGCCGTTGCAGTCTCAGACTTTCAGCTCAGACAAAAGCGAAATCAAATAAACATTAGCAAAAATCCTTTGCCAGCAAAAAGTTAAGATTAACATCGTCTCGTCTCTCGGAACCATTCGACCTACTGACGAGTGACAGAGATAGGAGAGAGCTAGAGGGGTTGGCTATTAGCTACCACAAGACAGGGTCGCCTAATCCTCTGCATGACACAAATTAGGTCAATCCCTCGGTCTGTGTGGGTGTGGCAATGCTAGGAAGTGCTACTCCTCCTCCTACTCCTTCCTCATTCCTCCTGCTACTGTTGCCGTTGCCGTTGCAGTTTCGGAAGCGCCGGATAATCATCAAAATTAGACAAGATCTGTGATTAAGTATGGTTCATGTCTGGCACTCGTGATTGACAGTCGGACAGTCGGACAGTCAAGCAGCCTGGTTGTTGTTAGTGTTGTTATTTTGGGTTTGTCGGACTTTGGCTAACGATTACCGAATCTCGATTGGCATCGACTGTTGGCGAGCGGCTTTTAATGAGGCGTATAACAGAAGCAGACCAAGAGCCCTGATCCTCAGCTCAACAAACAAATCAGCCCATTAAAGATCTGCAATAACTGACGACTGATTGCTGTTTGTTTGTCTACTGCGATTAAATTCAAGTTATTTGAAATGTTACGGATTGTGTTGGTTTGATGTAGAGTTATCTAAATTATTATTTATGTTTACAGATTAATTTTTAGATCACCTATTATTATTCTTAATATTTTAGTATGCTACTTAATGTAGATTATAATTGTATTTGTATATTTTCAATATGTTTTTATTCATTCAATTTAATTTCATAAATGAATAGATTTTACTTATATTTAATACAATACTTTTATGGTCATTTTTATTATATATTTCAATTTAAATTGTTTTCTTGTAATTTCTTTAATTTGTACATTTTTCAACACTCTAAATACACAACTCCCAAGCGAATGTCACTCTTAATTTTCGGCCACTGTTGCAGTACAATTTATGCACACCCCCTTAGACAAACGCCCAACCTCCCATCCTCCCACTGAGCACTTGTATCTGAATCTGTATCTGGTTGCATCTGTCGGCGGCCCATCTTCAGGGCAAGTTGGCTACTGTGTTTTTTCCTTCGACTCAATCTCGAATCTGGGAAGCATCACCATGACTACAAATTGTGTACAAGTGGCGGCAGTTGAATATTCGAATAGTCGAATGCCAAACCCACTATCAACATGCTGTCATATCCTTTTGCATATCCTTGGGCAGAAACTCACAGAGACAGAGAGAGCGTCGCTTGGCTTGCTGGCTTTTATTGCTTCATTTCTGCGTGCGATTTGTTTTGATTTGTGCAGTTTGATAACCTTTTTCTATTGAGACGACTTTTGTATTGGTAACATTTGTTGTTGCTGCTGTTAGTTTTTGCTTTTGTTTTGTTATTAGTAATTGTTGCCAATTCCCTGCGGATAAAACAGCAAACGTTTGTATCCATGTCTGCCGCTCGCATTGTTCAATTTTGATTTCAACTGTTCAGCAGCAGCAGCAGCTTCATGTATTCCTTTCTCTCTCCTCCTCCTGCCCGTCCCTGTTCTAGGCTCCTACTCTCTCGACCTTATTTCTGGACTTGGACTTCGACATTTGCCGACGCTGCTGCAACACAAAAACCTTCTCCAAACCAAACTAAAACGAACCGGTTTCGCTTTTCGGCAACTTTTCTGATTTGCACCCACAAAAACTTGTTGAAATATCTATGGAAATTTATAGATGAAAATGGTGAAAATGCAGTTGGCATTGAGATATTAATAATATCAAATTAATGCACTGAGATTAATCTTAAATAAAGATTAAGGCGAATGTTGAGTTCAGTGATATATTAGATTAATTGTACAACTTCCATCTTATACTTGTAAATAGTATACTTAAATCATCTGCAATATATTCTTATTAAGACATTCTCAGAGCTCGATCAGACATTAATGAAAATACTATATTTATATTTATGGCTTATTCATTAAAGCTGTGCGTTTAAATTGAGCCTTGTCAGTGCTCAAAACTTTAGTTCTTGAAAAGTGAAATCAGCCGATGTGATGATTATTGTGTGGAGAGACAACTGAGACAACTGTGCGCGCCGGATTGCGTGCTGTGCATATTTTAAGAGTTGCTCCTCCAAGTGCAATGCCACCTGCAACATGCCACATGCCGCATGGCACATGGCACATGCCACATAACGCAGGTGGAGCCAGCAGCAAGTGAAGCCGTAGGCCACCCGGCGACTTCTTCAACTGTGAGGAAAACTAATTGAACTTACCTTCAACTTAAAGTTGCATGGAATACGAGTACTTAGGACGGACGACAGACGACGGCGGGTGTTGGATTTGTGCATTGGAACATCGACACGGGAGACTTTTGTTTATTTGTTTTGCCAATTAAAATTCAATTAAGAAATATTTAAAACTTAATTAAATTTGTGTGCGGCAAGTCTCTCGATTATATAGTAAGTATTATTTATGCGCCATGTGAGAATTTATGTTAATTTTCGGAAAAATACTTTTTATACTCATTTATTTTGTACTTAGTACTTTGGGGCATAGCATGCGCGGCCCTCACAAAGACACAGAGGTTTTTAATTTCTAGGAATCTGTTTAATTACATTAAAAAATTATTAAATGATAAATGCATAAAAACAATGTGAATCATTTGCATTTTTGCGCTTCGCTTTCGAATTTGATTCGGATTCGGTTTCGGATTTTGATTGAATTCAAATTTAATGTAATAATCAAATTTGCAAATTTGCATTCGTTTCGCGTGAGTTTTTTTAGTTTTCTAATTTATTTATTTTTTAGTGCACATTTTTTTATGAACTTGTTCACGAGCTGCTAATCGCTTCCAGTTGAACTTGAATTACTCTTTATATTCTTTTTTTTCTTTTTGAGATAAATATACATTTATTATATTTAATTACATATTTATTATATTTTTTGTTAATAATAATAATTAACCGTTTATAAGTGTTAATGGGAAATTTTCACTCATGCAATTTCCGACGGTTCGCTGCGCATTCGCGATACGTTATACGTTATACGTTTTTACGTGTTTACGTTTCTTCGTTACGTATACGATCAACGTGTACGATATTCCCTGTGTGACTCCAATTGGATTCTCATTCGGCTGTTGCGCCTGCGCGTCTGCTTCGTTTCGCGTTTGCCCAGCAACTGACTTTGGGCTCAGTCGAGTTCTGATCAGTTCGGCCAGCTCATGCCGAGCTTTCGAGTCTTTGAGCGTTTTTCGAGCTCGCTGGTTGGTTAGCGGGATTTAAGCGGATTTCGGAGCTGGTTTGGCCAGTTGGCGCTGCCACATGTGAGTTGGCTCTCTCTCTTTTTTTGGTCTACCGATTGCCGGTCTGACTAATTGGATGGCGTTCTTCCAGTTGGCGCTTGAGCAATTAGTTTACGTTCTAATTGGTCAGAAATTATTATAACCGACATTTGCTGCCACCGATCTCGTGGCTCAACAACAACAACAACAACAAGAACAGCAACAACAAAGCCAAACTGGTTTTTTGGCTAGCGGTTCTTTCCGCTGAACGTTGACGCCGTTGTCTGATTGGATCATGAGCTCGGCGATTCCACTTGGCTCGGCTAATGGGACAGTTATTAACGGATTCTATATATCATCTGATTTGAATGAGCAGTTTTTCTACACTAAATGCGTTCTATAGAAGGTTCTCCAGGCTAATTACCCCCGAGTTGCTTGAGCAATGAAGCGAAAAGGTTGTGCAATATTTGTTTTTCATTAGCAAGGTTAGGATTAAGTTTAGGCACTTGAACCTACATATATTTATAAACTATGATCAGTTCACAGAATATACAAACAATTGAATTAAATTACTTTAATGTGTGATCTTATTAGTATAAAAAGTCTCATTTGGCAAACTAAACAGACGTTTGTAATTCTGTGGGAATTTCAAATTGACTTTTGGGGGTGTAACACATAATTTGCATGTCTCAGGAGAGTAAAATATTAAAATATGAATTTTGCAAAATATTTAATAATTTATTGGATGAAATATTGCAATAATATCTTAGAACTTTTGCAGTTACATAGATTTATTATGTATTATATAAGAAATAAATTGTATATTACATTAAAAACAAATGGATATAAGAAAATCGATTATTCTATCTCATTTTCACATTTAATTTAGTATAATTTATATAGTTAATAATTTAATTTAATTCATTTGCTTATTGAAATATTTAAATATTCAGACTGCTGATTTTATTCCACTTGTGAGCAGTTTAGCTACCAAATAATATCAGCAGGCAAAAATGCGATCAAAACTACAATAAAAAGGGAACAACGAGAGAACAATTTCAGGTAGACACAGCAGCAACAACTATAGCAATAACAGCAACAACAACAACAACAATAACAACAACGACAGCAGCAATGGCAACGGCAACAGTTGCAGTTGCTTCCGCGGCAGCAGCAACACGCGGGATATTTAGATACAAGCAACAACAACAACAACAGGCCAGGCAAATAAATCGTGATCACATGGTCAAGAGGGCCACAGTTTAGGCAAAAGCAGTCGCAATGGGTGATGGAGAAGAGGAGTGGAGGGAGGGAGCGTGTCCATGGTGTAGGTGGAGTTGAAGCTGCGACTAAACGCTCAACTCCTTTTTAACTCCTGCAGCAATAAATGTTGCGCTTGTCGAGCTGATAAAGCCACACAAAGCGAGTGATCTACTAACAGGCACGCCAACAACAACAACAACAACAACTACTACAACAACTACCACAACAACTACCACAACAACTGCAACGAGATCATGTTTGTGTTTGTCGTGTCATACGAAAAGAAAAATAGTACAAAGAGTCTGCTGCCTCGCCTAGGACTGAAACTGTTGCTGATGCTGGCACTGGATCTAGGTAGAAGCGAACCGATCACATACACAACAGCAACAGCAACAACAACCGCAGCAACCGCAACAACAAGAACAACAACACGTTTCGTTTAACTCTTCAGTCCGCAGCCTCAGCTTCAGTCTTAGCCTCATCCTCATGCTCATTGTCATCCTCATCCTCATTCTCATCTCCAGCAACGTCGTCGTGGTGGGGCATTCAAATTTGGCGCTTGAATTTGTTGCAAGTTCAGAGTTGAAGCTGCAGCTGCAGCAACGGGGCGTCGTCGGCAGCAACAACAACAGCAGCAACAACAGCAACAACAGCAGCAGCAACAACAGCAACAATGCATGTCGTTGAAATCGAAATCAAGATCAGAACAGAACTCCGCCAAGCAGATCCAAATCAGCATCGTCATCAGCCACGCTGCACGTAACAAATGTGGAAGGTGCAACTCGCAACTTGCTCGCATCTCCCATGTGATCGCCGGATCGACGCGATCGACTGCATCGACTGCATCGTGACGCACATTGAATGTGGTCATGCTGAAGATTTAGTATCCAGTGTGCTCGTATTCCTTCCCTTCTGCCTGCCCCACAGATCGCCAATTTGATTCTAATTGTCCGCATTGGTGTTCGCTGTTTTATTTTGCCACTGTCGCTGTCGATCATATAATGAATAATGCAATTGTGTCAATGAGCATGAAAGTGACTTAAAGTAAAACAGATCAGTTGCTAGTCGACTATGATAAGAATATGATATCTTATATCAGATGTAAATGAGATTATTTATGAGATAAATCAATTTGGAAGCCCTGCAAGGTGATTGGAAAGTAGAATAACTGAAGTTTATGTTAATGTTTTGAATTAAACAGATTAACACGCTCATTTAGACTAAATACTTACCTATGTCAATTGATTCTATACTATATTCGTTAATAGTATATTCTTCTATGCTCCTTATAAGAGACGTTTAAAAGAGTTTGACTCTAATTATAGAATGCTGACACACATTTCTCGTAATTTCAGCTAAACAAATCGAAATTTAAAGCCCAACCGGTTCAAACTAACCATGAACTCTTGTATCTTTGTTTTAGCGGCATGTTGCACGCGTGATTAGCGACTCAACAGCAACAGCTACAACAACAGCACAATCTACTTACATCAAACATATGCGCTGATCAGAGCAGAGTTTAATAGATCACACAAACAGTTTGGCCAGAGAGATCAAGATCAGGCAGATCAACCATCAGGCATCAGACTCAGTAAACAACAAACTGAGCACGAAGCCCCCCAAAGCCTCAAACGAACCTATTTGTATCTGTAGTTGTGCAAATGTAGTATCTGTATCTTTAGCTGTATCTGTATCTATATCTATGCATCTGTGTATCTTTTGGCTGATGCCGGCTGTTAAAGGGCCAAGAAAGGTTGAGTTTGGGACACAGCATGTGAGCGCTTTCAAATTCTTTCAAGTGTGAAGATCAATTTCATGGCGCATTACCGCCACGCCCCTCCCTCTTAGCCTCCCAGTAATGCCTCGACTTAACTCCAGTTGGACTTAAGATAGACTTGAATACGAAGAAAACGAAGACGGAGTTGAAGACTGTTGCCCATTTGCATGAATTTGAATACAATTGACGAATTGTAGTTCAGTTATTTGTCTGTCCGTTCAGTTTTGTCTGATCTTATAATGTTTCTATTATAATATGCGCCTTTGTAGTTGCTGCAATTGGGGGCAAAACGTTGTTGTTTTATTATTTCTACTTCTTCTTCTTTTTTTTTGTTGTTGTTTATTGTGTGAGAAATTTTGTTGCTCAGTGTGTGAACGGAGCGTGAAAATGAATCGGTTGTTGATAAAGTTGTTATTGTTGTTGCCGGATTTGTTTCTTATGCTCAGATATTGGATTCATGGCGTGTTAGCCATTGATCCATCAATTGAGGATCGCCTGAACTTTACCTGCAAAGTAATTAGACGCCAAATGCAAATGTCAACAGAAAGTTCAATGGACCAGTCTATATTGGAATGAGGTATATGAGGGGCATTAAGGGATTGCAACTCATAATCTTTGGCGATAATTTATTGTTACGACACTAAATGCTGACCCAACATTCAATGCCCTGCACTAATCAGATTGACCCACTAAACTAGTTGCCTGAACCGACTGGAATCTTGGCTATAAGACACCAGGTACACCAGGTACAGGCCCAGGCCCAGGCACTGCCACAACCCGTCAACATTATTATTTGGCTTGTTAACTTGTCTGCACGAAATGACATTTTACAGCTAAATTTGCCGGTCTGGACAAGATTTCCCAAGACAACAACAATAACAACAACATCGAATCGAGAGTTCGCCTAACGACGTCGAAGATGTCCAACTGGTACATCGATTTCGCAAGCTGTTCACTCTGTCTGCTATCCCCAAATTCAAACCGAAACCAAAACCCCAATCCCCAATCCCCAATCCAAATCCCAGCCCCAACCCAATTCCAATATCAAGTCCCGCTTCTGTCTGCACTCATTTATTCTCTCTGCAGTTCGAGTTTGAGTCTTGGCCCTAACGAGTGTTCGCCGGCTAAGTAAATGTTTGAGCTGGCCCAAGACTCGTTGGCTAACTGGCCAAATCAAATGCCTCACCAAATAAATCATAGTCATCAAAAGTGTTCCCTTTCGTTTCGGTGCTTTTCAAGTGACAGACATCGATGGCGTTTTGAATACTACCAGAAGATATACTATAAGAGACTGTTTCACGAACAGTTATGGTCTTATGTCAAAACAAATCAGAGTCTCATTAGTAAATTAGCACTACCAAAGTGTAGCAGCTCGGATTGGAGCTGTGTTAAGGCTGGTAACACATAAATGATGGGGAAGCCCCTACATGTTATTGGAAATAATTTCAAGTCAAAGGAAGTTAGGGAAAGTAGTAGTAATATTAAAATAAATAGTAAAAGTACAATCATAAATTTGATTTAATTACGTCTTCTGGTTTTCTATTGCTCTGATCATTTAGTTATTATATCCATAGGTGGATGTATCAATAGTCAATTCGATATATCGTATGATACATTATAATACATTTCTTGTAACCATCACTTGGCTATTGACAGTAATATAGATTACTGTATCCTACCCATATACATTTCTTGTAATTATTGTAATTTCTGCTAATTCTACAATTTCGAATATGTCCAATTTTCGCAGCGCCCCAATGAATGGCACACGAACATTTGAGCTAATAGCGAGTCGAAAATATCGACAAAGTCATAAATTAAATATTTGGCCAGCCAACAAAGAAGCAAAGAAAAAAAAGGGTGATGGCAACAAATTGCTGTATAGGCTAGGAAAACACCTCGAACACTCTTAGTTAATGCCTAGAAGCTACAAAAGGCGAGAAATTCATAAAAAAAAATAAAGCAAGAAAACAAAAAAACTGTTGTGGGTGCATTGCATAGTTGGAAATCTCGGGACTGGGCCAACTTCAAGTTGCCTTTTTGCTAAATGATCAATCGTCGCGATCGCCGGCACGTTTATTGTTGCTGTTGATGTTGTTGTTGTTGTTGTTGTGACTGTTGTTGTTGTCAGAGATATTACTCATTCCGGCAATATAGGCTATTATGTAAGTGAGCTGGTAAAGACAGCTATTTGTATCCGAATGGTGCCTTATTACTTAATACCAAAAGGATAAACAAGTGCCTAATAGTTGATATGTTATTTGATTGATTTCCATTTTCATTTATATTGCATAATCGAAAGACAAGACTACGGTCAGTCAGTTGATTCATTACATTGATTAACTTCCAAAAATTATATATAATTAGCTACCTAATAACGAGTCATCCATAACGAGACTAAACTGCAAAACTTTTGGGACACTTTAATCATTTAATTGAATTTTGACAACAATAAGGGAAGTTACTCAACCACCCATTGAAGTTGAAAACTGCAGAAAACAACACCTACACTTGGAGTCCGGTTTGGAGAATGGTGGAAGGGGGAAGGGGGAATGGGGAAGGTGGTGGAACCTTTTCACTTTCAGCTATTCGCTCGTCGTTTGGTGGAGGCGGAGAAAAATGTGAGAAATTAATTTGCCCAAATGCCAAACTGATTGATTTGCGTCGCAACAACAAAAGTTGAATCGAGTACGAAATGGATGGGATTGTGTAGCGGGTACTGGAATGTCTAGTCTAATGATGAGTGCCTTCCTCCGGCATCAGCATCAGCGACAGTAGTAAAATTATCAATTAGGCTTCAGCGAATTTCGGATTCAGGCATTTTGGCGGAGGAAGCAGAATCCCATTGATTCGTTTGAAAAATCACAGTGAATCACTCAAAGACTCAAAGACTCAAAGTGAGCAATGGATCCCAGTGCCACTGCTGGAGATAATCAGTGAAGGGCTCCGACTTGATGGGCTTTCTGGGGTTGGGGGTTAAGTGCTCGGGCGGCGCAGGTGTAATGACTTCCATCAAAATGGCTTTGAATAAATTTTCCCCTTAAAAAGGGTTGCCAATACCCGACATAATGAGCTTTCTTGGAGCCCATATAATGCCTGAAGGCTTTTCATTAAAAATTTTAAGTTATCAACAGGACTGCTAAGCAGATTTCATACTGTAACGATAAGTATCTTAGGCACACTGTCCACCATGTATATTTGCTTGTTTATGCTCTGTAAATATGGCCAGAAGCGCAGGATGAAACGTACTTGGTTTTTCTTTTAAATATACACAAATATTAAGAATAAATAAGACTGTCAAAGCAGGAAAATACTTAGCGAAATGTATGGAAAGGAAAGAAAGTATAATCCGACCCTTGCAATTATTCCTATACAAATTCTAAACTCTGGCTTGCTTTTGGGAAAATCTTAAAGTCTGACTCGCGCTTTAAATAAACTATTTCTATGTCCAAGTCGAGACAAAGAAAGCGACACTCCAGCCAACAGTATTAATCAATAATTTATACGAGAAAAGTTCCACTATTAGAGACGAGAACAGTGCAGGGGTGGGTCAAAGAAGTGGGAGGGGGGGGGGGGGGGGGGTAAAAAGATCACAGGTTTTTAACCCTTTCACTATATGCCTCGCTGTCTCCATGTCTCGCAGTGTCGCTGGTCAGATACAAATACATAAGAGCTACAGTTAAAATAAAAAAAGGATAGAAAACAAGTACAGGCGAGAGACACAAAAAAAATCACTCAAAAATCACTCATACGCTCCATGAGCCGCTGCTCTCGCACTCAAGCGCACGACTGCGCTGTCTCTCCGTCTCACCAATACCAGCGCACTGAGCGCTTTCTCGCACAGACAGAGCGTCGTCAGTTGGGCGAGTTTTCCAGTCATTTAACAGTGGAAGCTTAGGCTCTAGGGAACGGATTCGGGAATGGATTCGGAACGAGTCGTCGGTCTCGTAAATTCCCATTCCGTTTCCGTCGGCTGGCATATTTTGTTTAGGATTTTGCTTCCTTTTACAAATGCAGAGATTTGCGTATTCCTTTTTGCGCATTAAGTCGCATTTTTAATTTATTTTTATTTTCATTCTTCGCTCTTCTTTTGTTTTTTTTTTTTATTCTCCTCTCTTTGCCACGAGTCTCCAAGATGGCAAAGGAAAACATTTCCGTTTTGTATTTGCAAAATTTGTTTGCCGGCTAAGTAAGAAGCATTTGCTATGCAGATTTTTAAACGAAATTCTACAGTTGTATATTTACTTTAAATTCAAATAAAAGTACTTATTATTTTCCCCAAATAATGGGCTTTTATATAATTATTGCAATTCAGTAATTATTTATTTGTTTTTGTTTAACAGACAACCTAGATAGAAGAGATTTAAAGAAGTATATTCATTATAAATGTAATATTATTATCACATTTTTTATTTTTAAGCAAATTTGATATTTGTGTTTCTATTTAAAAAATATTTAATCGCAATTAGATGGTTAAGAATAAGTTATGTTATTTGTCTCTTAAATCATAGACATATATATTCAATTCCAATATTTCTTGTATAATATTATACTTAATTAAATTCCATAAATATTCTATCATTAAAGTATATAACGCAATTAACAATTATTTTACATAATATTTAGCTTTTTAAATATTCCCTATGTATTCTCATCAAATAGTTATTCATCTTACGATTAAAATCTCTCTAAAACGATTATTTTAAATTCAAGAAAATTATATATTAATTACTTGCGTCTAATATTTAAACCCTTTAAAGATTTCATTTCAGAATATTAAGCCCTTTAACCTTTCGCTTTCTAACTATGCGACTATACTCGTACTTATGTATCCATCGGAACCTTTCCCTAACCATTGAAAGGCTCAAACCATTTATCCTTTGCTATTTCAAAGAATTTTAGCAATTAACAACATTTTGTGCTCATATATACATAAATTTATATTCAAAATATGGGAAGCAGCTACTCAGTCCATTTATGAGAATATTCCCCATTTGGGGTCCTACTTGCACTCCCTGCAAGCCCCTCAAAAAATGGCAAGAATAATAAAAAAAACACCGCAGAGTTTTCCAACTTTAGACGGGGCGAATCCCAAAGAGTCGCTACAGATACAGATACATATGCATGCATATATATATACGTACGAGTATGCATGTGTATGCATATGTATAGCATATAACCATGTACGTATCCCGACGAGGGCGGGAGGCGAGAAGCGAATCCGAATGCGAATCAGGCACCGGCCCCGTCCACGTATGAGTGTGCAATGCGATTGCGAGTACCCGTCATACACGCGATGTCGGCGTCGACAGCGACGCTGGCTGCGACGTTGGCGTTTACTCAGACAGCGCTCGTTTCTTTTTTTTTTTTGGTGCTCACTCGTTCCAGCGCCATCTGAGAGAGATGCGAGTGAGCCCCACTCACACACACACATACAGTTGTAGCGCATGCGAGTTCATGTGTGTGTGTTTATGTGTCGCCGTCGTTGTTGTTGTTTAGCTGCACACGAGTTGGCGTTGGCGCTTTTAATGTGTGCATGTATGTATGTGTGTGTGTGTGTGTGTGAGTCTTACATGTTTTTTATTTTTTATTTTCTTTTGCGTGTCTGCTGCTGCTGTTGTTTTTGTTGTTGTTATTTCGTGCTCCCCAGTTTTTAGACTCCGCCTTTTTTGTCGTCTGCGTGTCTTGCGCTGTCTCCGTCGCACCCCTCTTCCCATTCTCACTCTCACTCCTCTTCTTTCTTCTTATTTTTACTGTTTTCTGCTGCTGCTGCTGCCGCCTGTTGTGGGATTTTTAAGCATCGTCATCGTCGCTGCTGTGGGAGTGTTGGGTGCCTAGGGTAGGGGGTGTAGTGGAGACCAAGTGCTGTTGCTGTTGCTGCTGCTGCTGCTGGTGGTGAAAGAGTGAATGTATGTAGAGAGCGGATGGCAATGTGTACGAGAGTGTGTGAGAATGAGTGGGAGTGTGAATGCGAGTGTGAGTGCGAGTGTGAATGTGAATGTGCCTCGCTCGGTTCGTTCGCATTTCGTGTGATTTATTCATGCACTGTGCGCTGTACTCGTTGCGTACTTATGCTTACTTGCTGCAATGTGTGTGTGTATCTGGGTATGTATGTGTGTGTGTGTGTGTGTGTGTGTGTGTGTGTGTGTGGCTCATTTTAACTCTCATTCATTCGTTTTTGGACTTAATGTGTTGCCGAGACCCACGAAACGACGAATGAGAAAACGAATGAGTTTGTTGCTATGTTTTGCATCATGTTTAGGTTTATTTTAGCACACACACACACACACACACACACATACACATACAGGGTATATACTCTCATATATAGTATATACTCATTTTAAATGCGTATGACTGAAATGGGTTCATATTCGTATATTCGTATTCGTTGTCGGTGCCTCCGTATGTTAGAATGCATACATACATATGCACACACACACACACACAGAGAGTCATATGTACTGCGTATGTATTAAACATTTGCCCCAATGGATTAGGGAGTGGCCCAACGTTTTACATATAGACAAAACGAGCGTATGAAGTACGAGTTGTCGTATATTACGCATACGCCAAGTGTAAGCATAAGATTTAATCTTTCAGCTCTTATACAAATCTTTAATTAAAGGCAAACATGTAAATATGCTGGCAACACATTAATAATGAATAATATCTACAAATACCTCATTTTTCTAGTTATATTATTAATTAATATTTTCTAAATAATATTCTATTTACTAACTACAATTTACCAACTGTCAACACACCCAAAATAAACAAGTAATTATTATTTGCCTAAAACATTCTGAGTTCTCCGCAAAGGATCCGACAAGTAGTCGACTCTTTTGTCCAACAATTTCGCAAAGAATTCACAAAGAGTTGTGGCAAAAACCCTTGTGAGGCACTCTACAGCGCCCCAGAGCATCCACAAAGGTATTAAATTATTACAAAAAGACTTGAAACTGCATTCTGTGCACTTGCTGGAATATAACACTCAAAAGGGGTACAAATAGAGGGACAGAGAACGAGTACACTCAAAGGAGAAGCGGCTACTCAACATTTAATAAATGTTTGGCTATGAAATGGGAAAAAAACTGTCAAAGAAACTGCTGAAATATTTAAGTTTAAACTTTAAAGTGATAAGAGATGGTCAAGCACGTTGTTAATTTAATTTTTTTGGCCAAGGCCAAGCAGCTGAGCTTTGCGGCAATTGTAGTGAACAGCGGACAGGCGGAAGGGCGGAAGGGCGGAAGGAAGCAAGGAAGTGACCAAAGAGAAGCAGGTCACTTTAAGGTCATTCACACGCGCCGGGGGCAGCGTTGACCTCGGGCCGCCGGCTACTTTATTACTTTAAGATTTCGCCTTGACTTTGAACAACAGTTTGCCGGGACGGCAATGGCTTTTCCTTTTGCTTTCCACGTTTTTTTTTGTTGCCGCTGCTGCTTCGCACAATGAATTTTCAGTGTTAAACAGCGCAAAAACGTAAGTTTTTCCAACGTTTTTTTTTCTGCTTTTACTTGACTTTTTTTCTGTACATTCCCGTAATGGCCAAAAGCCACGTAAAGTTAGTCCCAGACTTGAGTAGGAGGTAGCAGACGTTGCACATAATGACCAATTTCCTTGGGGCCAGTTACACACTTTGACCAAACTTTAGGTCACAGTCTGTGGGGAAAGATGTCAACTGAGTCGATAATTTGTATCGTAGACGATTATTTTACAATTTCTATTTGTACATGCTCAAAAAGTTGCTAGTAATATTTAAAGCAAAAACTCTTTTCTCTTTTCACAACAAATTCATAAATTTTCAATAGTCACGTGTCTAGAAATTTCCAAACAGAGCGAAACTGAGAACTTATTTGCATATTTCCAAGCATTGGGTCTTTTTAACTTACCGCTGCCTCCACTTTCCACTTTTCTGTTGTTGCTGTTATTGCAGTTAAGTGACCCTGTGCCAAGTAAAAATCTAACCACTGTGATTAGGGGATGGCACTTGAAGAGCATCTTTCGAATTTGATTTGATGGCCACGTGTGTCAGATTTGCAGTTAAGTAAGTGCAGGCGTGGCACACTCACAATCAAATAGATCCAACAAAATGGCCAATAATCTATGAGTTGAACAATGTAATAAATAAGTCGATGGTCGTAGTTGCTAGCCATCTATTTCTATATTAGTATTTTAACCAGAGATATTCTTAAACCGTTTGCCAACTAAGAAATCTTTACTTCTTTTACTCTCTTCATTATGTGTTTTGCATTTTATCGTAATAGTTTTTCAGAATTCACATCAAATTATGCAAATCCCAAATCTGCTGCCACTCCAAATGCAAAACAAAACCCATTGCGCCTATGTGCCACACCCACTGTGAGTATATTGAAAATGTTAATGGCTATGGCTGGACAAGGGACAGGGGGACAAACACACAGTGGCTGTCACTCAAACTTTAGCCGCGCACAAATCCAATTGATTTCAACCAATTTCTCAAACTCCGCGTGGAAGTGGGAAGGCGGTGAAGTAGAAGCAGCAGAATACGTGCCCAGTCGGAAATAAAGAGAAGACGAAAAATAGCATAAAATCAATTGAAAAACTTTTGCCCGATGCCTGGGCCACAGGATATCTCACGCCCATCACGCCCATCACCCGTCACCCATCGGCAATTCCCAAGTTCTCATGCTCCTTTATATACACACTCGAGATATCGCATGAGTGACAAAAGAGAAAAAAAAACGAAACGTAAAGAAAAGAAATTGTGGGCTAAATCTACTGCCAGCTTGCAGGATTCCCATTGGCCAGGCTTCAATCCTAACAGGGCGCTGGGCGCCCCAAATGTACATCCTCGAACACATGGACATGGATTGTCAATGGAGTTGCGTATCCAAACGCTCGCTCGCTTGCTCTTTCTCACTCGTACTCCCTCTGCCTGCCTTCTATATATGTATGTACGGTTAGAATGTGTAGGACGAAGGACGAAGAACGAAGGAATTTCTATATACGAATTGAACGAAGGATTCTGAGCAACAATAAGCGCAAATGTAACAAATAAAATGCAAAGATGCGAAATAAAAAATGACATTCGGATACAAATCGAATAGTCGAGAGCTGGGAAAGGAAAGGCACGGACAGGACCTCCATAAGGATAAACGAAAGAAGAACAAAAAATTTGCCATCTTGGGGAATTGAATTGAATATTTAATGGCAGCCAACTGCTGTTGGGCTCCCAGGCAGATTTGGGTTTGCTCTGTGTGTGTGTGTGTGTGTGTGAATGGGTATATGTATGTGTGGTTGAATCCCAACAAATGTACGCTCAGTTTGAATGGCTGTCGCTTTGACAGTTTCACTTTGACACCACCCAACTCCCTACTCTCCACCAACTACGGCTTGTAGATATATTTTTTTATTATATTCCAGCTTGGATAGCATTTGGCATTTTGAACAACAGCCAATGCCAAAGTTGCTGTTGTTGTTCCCTTAAAATATATGCGAGACATTCGATATATGTAGGAAAATGTGTGGCCTATCGAATTGTAAAGAAAACTATGTAAGTATATTGAAAAGAAATAATAGAGAACATTCTTTTCTAGTAGAAACACTTCTAATTGGGGAATGAATTGATTAAACATAATATTAAACTGAATTTTCAATATATTTAAATGTATTCTCTATCGAAACTTAATACTTGCATATAAAATTCTTTAAGTAATTGAATAAACTAATTATTTAGCTAAAAACTATGATATTTTATATATTTTTATAATATTTTTTAAGGGTTTAACTACCAATTTAATAAATATTTCCTCAATCAAAAATCAAAATTAACAAAAATTCCTATCCATTTTAATCAATGAACACCTGCCTAATCACTCAGCCATAAAAGCTAAAATTGCTGTTAATTTGCCGACCTTATTGTACCTCAAATCTATCACCATCTACTGCCTAGTTCGAAATCCAATTTCAATCTTAAACAGTATCTGATAGATAGATTGATACAATGCGAAACGTCACCTAATAACAATTACCTTTCCCCCTGTTTAGCAATTTGTGTGGTAGTTAACAGGGCCAAGCAACTAATTGGCCAAAATTTGCACTAAGTGAGCATCCCTTTCACTAAATGCGAACTGGTCACACTCGTCTCTCTCTCATCTCGCGCTACTTTCACCTTTCAAACAATTGTTGTTGGCCTGTTTGTTGAACAGTAGTAGTAAGTATTCTAATGCAAATTATTTGGATTGGAACGTTTATCAATATTTCCTGGTTGCGATTCAACAAGAAGAATACAACAATAGGCGGGTTGCAACCCACAAATCGCGTCACTAAATCAACAGCTACAACCACAACAAACCACCCTCTTGACAGGGAGACACAGGCAAACAGATTGACAGGCAGTTCAGGGAAAATTGGCAAACCTTTGGAAAAATATATATTCGGAAAATTGCAAGCCGAAAATCAGATTGTGTAAAGTCGAGTTAAGTATCCTTTATGGGGTTCGTTGAGCCTGGGCAGGATATGGGCAACATGTTTGCCTAATACTTGTTGTGCAACACACACACACACAGCCCGCATACTGTTCTTAAACTGACTCAACCTCCCCATTGCTTCTGATTACGTAATGGGCCGGCACTTGATGATTGTTCTGCGGCGGCATGAAATTGATGTTTTTGCCAATTTTGCAATTGAATTGCAATCAAAGCGATGACGTGAAATAGAACACCCAAGAAACCACTCACTCCTAGGGGTGGCTCTGCTGCTGTTCACTTGGGGTGAAAGTCGTTGCCAAAAAATTATGAAAGTGAAAGCCAAACTAAATTAGGGTAAAGCCGATTTTTCGCAAAAGCTTTCCATGTTTTTTTCTTCCTCTGCTTCGATTTTGGCACACGACAATGGCCGTCTAGAGGGTTGGGGATTTAGCCGGGATAGGGGTGGGGCGGCTGGCGTTTAGTTTATTGGCTGGCAGCCTGCATGGGGTGACGGTTTGTTTGTTTGCTGTTGTGTTTAGCGGGTGTACAAGTTGCGTGTCATAAATTTTCCCAGCATAAATTTGCACGCCGCCTATCCTTGGGCTTCCAAGGGGGGTGGGGGCGGTGTCAGCATGCGGCTGCTGTCAACGCAATTGGGCTCATGGATGGTATATGCCAGGTTATAAAGGGAATTGTGCGTGTATCTCAGAGGTATTATTATCTGATTGTCATACAATCTGGCTCTAGGAAGCGTTGAACTCAGCAGCAGAGTGGGGGCTATTATGAGTGTAATCTCGGCAATGAGGCTACTGATGAGCCCTGGACAGCTGGAGAGGTTCCTTTGTCCAGGTAAACTAGATATAGACAGTGTAATTAGATATTTGATGGGTGATTCTAGTAAATAGTTTATCATTAAATGTTATGGTAACGTGGGATAGAAAATAAAGTCTTAGAAATTGAAATTGTAATAACTTTCAACATTGAATAATTTACAGAAGATGGCAAGACATTTTAATAAGGATTGATCAATAGAAATAGATCTTAAGAACATATTATGATGATCAGAAATTGATCTTGCGATTGTTAGCAGCAAGCATAAATATATCTAACAATTTGCATATTTATCCCTTTCAATAGCAATAAAACTCATATTATAAACTAACATAATAACAACTTGATAGCTCACACACGCTTTATGCCATTTCCCAGCTCCTTTTACCTCCTCACCAACTGCCCAACTGCATTGGGACTCCACTCAAATTCATATTTGTACATATTTGTTGGAAGATAAGCAAAAATATTACACGCTCCAGAACGTGACCAATGCAAATGCATATGAACTGAACTGAACTGAACTAAACTGAGCTCAGGGTAAAGAAACGATGTGGTATGGTTTGGAATGGGAAAGGAGTCAACTCAATTGAACTCTGTAACCCGACGTGTTGCTTCTGCAAGCGCCTGCCTCATGGAGCACTTGCAACAGTCGCTGCCTCATGTAGATCATCTGGCAAAAGAACAACAACAAAAGACATAAGGAACCACAATAATAAGTGCAGACAATGCCAGCTCGGTTAGAGCTGAACATCGCGTGTGTATCACATTCTGTGCATCAGCAGCCGGCGCTCAACTCAACTCAGTTCAGCTCAGCTCTATTCCCCAATCCCCCAGTCCCCACTCTGTTTCCATCTAGAAGTGCCTCTCAGTATTATCGGTCACGTACTAAAACAAACATTTTTATAAAGGAATACGAGAGTAGACATACATATATGAGGAACAGTGGAGACTCTGTCCAGCCAGAACTGAAACTGCCCATAATGGATGATAATCGTTTATATTCGCGAGCGCCAGCTTCAACTTTTTGGCAATAGCATAAGGTAAAGAGATTCCCTTTGGTATTATGACTGGGAATGAGAGATTCCCTTGTAGCGCCACATGATCACCTCCTTGTTCTTCAGTGAACGTGGCTGGATCGTGTTGGTTTTTATGGTGTGGGAAGCGTCTTAACATCATCTTCTACTTCCACTTGGCACTACAATTGCCTTCAATTGCAATCCTGCCGTGCGTTCTCATCTCTCTGTGCCCCATTGGGGGGAAACTCAGCTGAAATTTGATTCGTTTTTTATTGTTTTCGCTGATGATCATCATCATGTGGCGTTCAGTGTGGTTTCCTCGTGTTTCCTTATGCAAGTAATTCGATATGTAAATTGCAAAATAATCAAAAATTAGACACGCTGTAATATTGAATAAGGAAAGGATAAATTAAAGAAATGGAAATGTTAATATGCTTACATGTAGAGATGAAAAGCAATACGTAGGCATTCTGGAGTAATTGAAAAAGAGTGCGGGTTAGCTAGAGAATGTATGAGAGTGAGATATATTTCTTTCTATACTATGTTTATAATATAATGAAATATATATTATATTATATGAAGAGAATAATAGATAACTCCTTGGGTATAGAGAAAAAGGAGAATATAGAATATATATGTACAGTATTAATTTATATAATAAATATATCTATCTATTATCAGGAATCTAGTAAACTGTCCTATAATTGCGATCACGAAGAGTTGCTCGACAGAGAAAACCCTAGAGTCTTTTGTCATAAGAGAAAGATGTCTTAACTATTTAAAGAGCGAACTGCCTTCCCATAGCTTAGCTCTAAGTGCCCCAATTTGATGCAGACAGTGCATGTTCAACAAGTCGTTCAATGGAAGGGAAGCAGCTCTTGCTGCTGCCACACGTTCCTTGGTGTCCTTTGGCTCGTATTATTAGCTGGTCTTTGCCAGGCGAAGCGTGGCAAGTCTTCAAAATCAAATGCCAAAAATAATGCAATAAAAATTGCTTGCAAAATATTTTTGCAAAAGGACAACCCAATTTTTATTGCTGGCCAATCCCCCTTCAGAAAAAAAACGCTGCCGTTTCCGTTCTTTTCTTTTGCTATTTCATTTTTTTAAAGTAAGCATTTCCTTCTTTTTGGCAATTGGTTCGCTGAGCTACCGCCTTTCCGGATGCTTAATTTAATGGCCATGCAGATTTCTTAGCTACAAAGCCTGAAAGTACTCCCTCCGAAAACGCGACCTGGGTCAACTTGTTAATAAGCCAACGACCGAACCGGTCTGCAAATGGACTCGACATCGGTTACCTTTAATTGATTTGCTGCCGCTAACAACGTGAACAACAACAATAATAACTTTGAGTAGCCTTTGGTCGGCGGCACTTCCTCTTTCCATTCATTCTTTCCATTGGGAACTCACCCCTTTTCAAAGGGACTCATTCGACACCCTTGTACAGACTTTTTTATACCCATTATGATTGCGTTGCGTTGTTGTTGCTGTTGTTGCTATTGCTGCTGTGGCTGAAACCGAAACTGACCTTTGCCGTCGACCCGTTGCCCAGTCATTTGTTCGTGCGGTCAGTCGGTCGGTTGGTCGGTCGCCCTCGTCATTCGATTGCTCAAATACTCGAATACCCATTCCACAACGAGTCGCAATCGTCATGGACATTGAGTGACCTTTACTTGTCAACCGTTACCCCTTCTCACCCCGTCCATTTGCTGGCTGCTTTTCAGTTTTACTTTAATCGCATTCGTGTTGTGGGTCAATTCCTGATTAAGTTGTTATTTGTAGCGGTAATTATTTCATAACTCCTGAATGGGTGCAAAGTGTTTGAGGAGAGGGTTGTCCTGAAGTTTCTTTAAGACCGGTTTGCTAGGAGCATGGAAGGAATTGTGATAAATGGTGACTTTAATAGCGAAATGTTGTATTAATTATATATATTTTAAGGAGAGATAACTAGAACTCAAATAGCTAGAATAAAGATTAGAAAGATTTATCTTTTAGCTCTGCTCTTATGATTTCCAATTAAATTACATATATTATGCATCTCATTTTACTGCATGAACTATATTCTTTTGTCACGTTCCCAGCATTTTCACGAGTTATTAAAAATTTGCCAGCAAATACATTAATTCGATGCCGCATGTCTGTAAGCATAATCAAGTGCAATTGCAATGTTTTGGCCGCATCGAAACGCAGCGAGTGCCACAACTAAAGACTGGGATACAAAGACAAATATATAGATACAATACTGATACAAATAGGCCACACATATCTATAGCTTTGTCGAGACCTGAGAAGTCAGTTGTTGGCCATGTGTTGCCAGCTGTAGTCAGATACCCAGTTGAGGTCGGTCTATTTAGATCAGGTAACATTATGCAGAGTAATCGCTTTACAGACGACCGCTGCACGTTTCGTGCAAATTGTTGCTGCATGCTAGACATGCGACTGGGGCAGATCCACGCTCCGCCTGTTCCGCCTCCGCCTCACTCCCCAACTGGCCACAACGTGTTGCACTTAAATGAGGCATTCTTGCATGCATGCTGTGGCCACGCTTTGCGCCACATTTTATTCGCAATGCTCCAAAAAAATTGACCTTGTAAGATTGCAAATTGGGCGAATAACTTGTGTATGAGACTAGAGTTCTTATGGAATATTATTTAGTAATAATACTATATTCAGATAGGAGTGCGTAAAATGACTTGTAGATATACGAGTACATGTATAAGTACTATAAATAAACTAATCAAGTATATATGTAAATGAATCCATATATAATATTAATCCAAGCTGTCCCTAAGATTTTAAGTCAATGATGTCACCGAACACACACACACACACTCCCACCCAAATCTCAGCAAATTTTAGCAGCATGTTGTACGTGTTATCTTCTGTAGTGTTGTCACCCACCGCAAACAACAGCCCAAAGCCCGCCCACAACAACAACAACAACGACAACAACAAGATAAATGACAGCAATTGACTTCATTAGCAGTAAATGTCAAATGTTCAACGCGTCGTCGTTGCAAGTGTGGCACAGCAGCTGAGCCTCGTGTTATGTTTATAACAACAAACAAAATTGCAAAGCCCCTGCCTTTCCTCAGTCTCAGCCTCAGTTCACCATCCCCCGTCGAACATTGCCAAAAATCCGGTTAGCGCAGTTTCTTAGTGGTTTTCTTGGTGGGGCAGATACAAAATAAAAAAGTTTGCATACGCATTTTGCTTGCATCGTTTGACACTGTGGCGAAGGGTGGGAAAAGCAGGAGCAGGAGGGTGAGGGAGGCAGTGACTCCATTACGGGTTTGGGACACACAATGAAACCATCAAAATCCAATGAAATAAAATAAAATTCCAATAAAAACATTTTGGCAAAAGGCAAAATGCGACATGCGAAATGCGGGCGAACTCAGTCAGAGGGTGCAGGGGAGTAACAAGGGGTGCCAGAGGGTGCTGAGGGGATGTCTTTGCTTTTTGGTTCTCGGTGTTGACATGCGGTGAAAGTGTGTGTGCAGCCAACCAAAAGCTGTGCACACACACACACACACAGACACAGACACAGACACCTCCACTTGACTGTCCCTTTTTTTGGCAGACGTGTGCGTGGGATTTGCAAATTTTTCGCAATGTCGTGGAAAACCCACTGGAAAAACAGTTTTTCTTTGTCCTGCTGCTGATGTTGGCTCTGCTGGTTTCTGTTTGCCTTTTGCCCTTGTTAGCGGTTTCTGCTCGACGTCTCTGCTAAACTGTCAAATGCGTGAAATGTCAACATGTCACTTGCTTTGGTCTAGAAAGCAAGGGACTCAAGAGGGTAGAGAAGGGGGAGCAGGAGATAGTAGAGAACTCGACTTTTGATTGGTGCAATCGACTGAACAGTAATCGATCTTGATATACTTAGTTAGAAGAGTTTTCATCAGTTGGCTAATCTATTGCGTGGGAGTTTAAAGATAGTTCTAATAAGATTAATTTGGAAATTGTACTGATTGATTAGTAAGTCAATTATACAAGTAATTGTGATAACAATTATTTATTAAACATATAATATAACCAACAGTTATCCATAATACCAATGGTAACAATGGTTATATTAACAAGAATCTAAAGATTATATCCAAATTCAGTAGTTCTGCCGATATTATCGATAATGTCTCTATCAAGTGTCTATATTTTGTTTGACCTATTACAAATACAAATTGACAAACTATATATACATATTTATATAAATATATTTATATATATATATATATATATATATATATATATATATATACAGTATCAAAGTGCGATTGCTGACAATAGAGACGCATTAATCCAAATTTATTTCTATAAATATAGAAATATTTACGAGTACTTTTATATGTATCTGATAGCCGCTGTCTGTGGCAACTGGAAATGGAAAAGAAACAAACTAATCCATTTGATACGCCCGCATTGTCAATTACTCGACAATCATTAGCCCAGCTGAAGATAATGTCAAGTGCTCTGACAGCATCCGCATTTATTCATGCGTTCGCATTGTGTTCTAGTTCGGATTTTAAGCCGCAAAACTTGTTTCTGCTCACTGCTCGCTGCTCACCTACGCAATTGAAACGTTGTTAGCCTGGCTATAAAAGCATTGCGTTAATTAGCCAACAGCATCAGTCGTCGACGAACCAACCAAACAAACCAAACAATCAACATGCAAGTAAGTGTGAAACTTGACAATTGCTTCTGATCTCCAGTTGCTGATCTTTGAATTTCTTTGAATTTCATTCAGTTCCTCATCTGCTTGGCTCTCTGTGTGGCTGTGGCCCAGGCTGGTTTCCTGGCTTCACCTGTCACCACCTACGCCGCAGCCCCTGCCTTTGCTACTCCGTTTACCACCTATGCTGCATCTGCTCCTGTGACCACCTACTCGGCTGCTGCCCTTCCCTACTCCGCATATACACGCTCTGTTTATAGTGCTCCGGCATATGCTGCACCTGTGACCACCTACACAGCTCCTGCCTATGCTGCTCCGATCACCACCTATGCTGCTCCCGCTATTGTCAGCCCCTTCCTGAAGAAGAAGTAAAGAGAAGACTTCTGTTAACACTGAATTCGAAATTCTTGGTCCTTTTAAAAATTTTGACTAAATAAACTTCCAACTGACAAGCGAACCCTTAAGATCTGATCTTTAAAAGTAGAATTAAGAGCTTCTCGATCAGGTGGGATAAAGTCTAAATATTGAAAAGATCACAGAAATCGTATAGTTGCAGATTTATGATTTTCTAATCAACGTAAGGACTCTGATAATGAATGAATGTTTCAGTACACTCGGAAAGCATCTAAATTCATTTGAATGCCCGAATCTTTATACCAAGTGTAGATTAGAAAAATCTTTTAATCTCAGTTCTATAATTTTCAAATTCAATTTCCAAATCAAGACACTGATTGAAGCGGAAGTTTCCTTTAGCTCGCTAATTTGTCTGCATATTCTTGGATAATTCACAAGGGTTCAGAACCAGAATTGGAGTAGTTTCTGTGAGCTTGGAGCTTGCACTGGACGTGGGCGTCAAATGACCAATCACACGGATTAATTGCTTGGCGATAAGGAACGTTTTCCAGACAACCAGCAGCTCGGGAGTGTGGCCCCTGCGAACTGGCGAACGCGCGTGCTCAAATAAATCATTTCTAAGACACGGCGCAGGCAGCCAGAGGGAAGCAGACACTCGTCGGGCAATCCATGGCGATCTCATTTCAAGTGCAAAAGTGCCGCAAGTGGCAAGAAACTACCAGGCCGAAAAGGTGACTGCCACAACACAATTGTGGGTGTAACAAATTCGCCGTCAAATCGCGACCGAATCGCAAACGACCAGCGAACACACAAGACAGAAACAGAGCCCAGTTAACAGACACCAGACCCCTGAGTTGGACCCAACGCGAATCTCCAGTTTCCCAGCTCGTATGTGGCATGGGGCATGGGGCATGGGGCAGCGGGAACATCGATCGCTTCTCACACAGCCGGAATGGCCACTGCAATTGCCAAAATGAAAGCCGCTCCATTTGCTGCCGAGACGAAGTGGGGGAGTATCGGACTATTTAGACTGTTGGCAAGGATTACAATTTAGACACCGGAAAACAATGAAATTGACAGCGCATAAGCTTTGGGCGATCATCTGCTCAACCATTTAGTGGATATTTGTTGAGAATTCTTTGCGGCGCTGTCTTATTATCAATCTTGAAGTGGGAAGTGTTATGGAAACAGAGTTGCCAGAATCGGTTATAAAATGCAGAAATAAATAACAACAAAATGTAAACTTTATTTGCATTCATATAAATACATGTAAATACTTTTATAATTACCTTCTTTCTTCCCAATCAAGTAACTATCCAAATCTTACATTACTCTCGAGTAGTTCTTTTATTAGTTATCAATTTTGAGTAGCTCTGACAACCCTGTTCCGCTCGCATTGCACATTTTCAGGAAGCATTGCCAACGAGCTCCACTCACCGCGAGTGGAGCCACAAGAATCACTTGCAAAGTGTTGCCCCAAAATGCCGCACGAACACCGTTCAATTGCATTTAAGAAGCCAAATGACCTCCGGCACCCTTCAAGCACAAAAGTGTAAAGGGGAGAGAGCGCTCACTTACTCACTTATTCACAACTCAATGCCTGCTTGGCCAAGTCAAGCTTAGCCGGGCCATGGTCAGTTAGCCAGTTCGGGGGCAACCGCGTGTAGCTAACAAGGCTTTCTGCAACTGCTGCTGCCAAGATTGCTGCAGCTTCGTCTACACCCCCTTTGCCATAATACTATGTATGTGGTTATAACGCATACAAATATTATTATATTTAAGCCTAGACAGAGTCTCATTTCGTGCCAGGCATCGATTCCTGCAGTCTGATATCATCGCAACGCCGAACGGCAAACTCGCACGCGCAACGTCTCGGACTGCAGCTCTGGGATGTGGATGTGGTTGTGGATGTGGACTGGGATGTGGACAGGGTTGTGGACTGGGATGTGCTTGTATTTGTGAATGTGGATGTGGAATTACTTTGGTGCTTGGCTGAAATTACAGGCTTTGAATTCCATGCGCTACAGCTGCGTAGTTATGGCCATGTTTGTCTATTGTCTGTTTAATGTCGTGTTTTTTTTGTTGGCATCTCTTTCCTTGTAAGTGTTTTCCCAAATTCGTTAAATTGCACGTGAGATCCATTGATAAGTAGCGTCTACTCCATGTGATCTAATGCTGACGGCTGGCCAGTAAATTCGACATAATATCCATTACATTTTCCAATTGACTTGTAGCTTATATGTAATGAAATTTAAGAGCGAATCGTGTTGAGTGAAACTTGGAGAAAACGGTAAGAAACATTCGCTGAATGACTCTTTATTTGGAAACTTACATTAACTAATTATTTTATTTTGTCGAATATTAAATTCTTTCGCTTGAACCAAACACACATTCTGCAGATATCCTCACTTTTTTAATATTTACATGCAATATAAATATAAATAAATATAAAAATGCTTGACGCAGATGAAGATGAATTGTCTGCCGGCACAGTGGTATAAGTTTGTAGTTTGAACAATTAAAATATATGTATCTCTACTGCAAGTAAGGAATATTTTATCGTATACAGTCTACATACCACGGTGCCCAAAAAGGGAAAACAAAGAAATGTAAAAGTGTGTAGAGGTGGCAAGAGCGTAGAAAAAAAAAGGAATTGAAAAATCCTTCACCTTCGTTAATACAAATGACGCCCCGAGAGACCAGGGAAGACCAGGGAAGGAAGAGACTCAACTAAACAACAGTCTGCACACGCACACGCACAACAACAACAACAACAACTACCACAACAACAAGAATGGATAAGAAACGTCCCGGATATGTTCCAACGGAAGCTGAGAAAGTAGCAAAGTCCACAGTGAAGCAGAAGAAGAAGAAGCAGAAGCAGAAGGAAGAAAAAAATCATTTACATGTGACGGGGGACAATGCGTGGAGGGATGATTATTAAATGGGTGGCATGTTTAACTATAAAACGAGACGTGGACGGGCTGGAGGAAGAGTACAAGGGTGGGTGCCAATGAAGGACAGCTCGGGATTTGCATGTGCGCGCTCAAGAAGCTGCCGTGGGGACTGTGTTCCGGATTCCACACTGGAATGAGCACAGACAGGGGGTCTCAAGTTGTTCGACTGAATGGACATGAAGAAGGCCGAGCAGGCGAAGAAGTTGGACAGTGTATTGGTGTGACAAGCAGTTGCAAGGGGTATGAGACGAGTGCGGGGCACTTTCTACGTAAGTGCGCCACTTGAAACCGCCTTAAAGTGTGTACTGGATGGCCTGGCCTGGCCAGGCGTAGAAGCAGCAGACGCAGCCACTGAATTATGCAAAAGATTTACGCGCTGCCTTCGAGGGACTCCGAAACTTTTTTGTGGGCGTGCCTCCTCCTCTTTGTCCCATTCCATTTTGCCATTTGCCGTCACATTGTATAAACTTTGGAGCCGGACGCCAAACGCATGTGACAGTCATACACTCCGATTTAGTCAGAGACAACGCCGGGTAGAAAATTGCTTGGAGCCCACTGTGCGACAGTTGGCATAGACTGTTGCTGGGCGGTTGTCAGAAACAAAACAACCAAAATTTGTTTCACAAGCCAACAAAGCTCACAGGATTACATAGAAATGTGCTCAGCAGGCCTATGGCCAAGTGGCAGGACATTTCTGGAAATTTATTCGAAGAAGCGAAGGTAGTTAATCATTTTTTCGAGAGACAAAAAGTGTGAGCGAATATTTTGATTTAGGGGAAATATCAAAAACAACTGTGGACATTACAAGAGAGTATAAAGAGCCTTCTATTAACATTTTTATATGTTACCTTTTAACTCCAAGTAAAAGTCTGTAAGGAAAGCCTTTTGACAGATTGATGAAATTAAAAGAAGAAGCTTTTTGTAGATATATGTATAGATATAGTCAATTTCTAAATACTTCCAGCTGCTCAGTTATTTGCCAAAACAAATTGTTTAATTTCACTTGAGCTTACTTTTTCCCATATCAATATTCAGGCAATTGTGCGGGGCCATCAGAAGAAACCCAATCACTCAATTTACAAGCAATATGGCGCCTAGCGGTCAAATGGCAATAAAAAATCAATATTGAACTCGAACCCAGACTGAGAAAAGTCGAAGGAGGGAGGGATAGACAGATCCCAGTCTGATCTCAGATTCGTGAACTTAAATACGTAGAAAATAAATCGCATGCGATAGAAATGAGCATTGAATTCTATTAAAAGGAATATGCAAAATATAAAAAATATAAGGAGAACCTCTTTGATCCAAGCCGCATGCAAAGCTGAAGCAGCTGAAGAGTCCCGAATCCAATGGACAGACAGTGGACGAGTGGAAGAGGCAGGTAGAAGCCACAGGCAACATCGGTAGGGGCGAAAATCGTTGAAATATTTCAATTAACTTAAAGTACGCCGCCGCGTAGAACGACTTGGATGATCTGGAGATGGGTTGAGGACGAGGATGGGTAACAGACTGAGACTGAGACTTGGACTGGAGACTGGAGGCTGGCGACTTGCCGGCTCTGGCGTCGGACAATAAACAATGTTTTGACAAATCGCTGAAAATTGAGTGCGCAAAATTATTATTTTCAATTTAAAAATCAAAAGCAGCTACCCAGAACAAGGCGCGCAGACCATCCAACCGATTGGCAGTCGTGTGTAGGAACCCATTCGACAATATATGGGTATTAAATTTGCCGCCTTGGCATGCCC
This sequence comes from Drosophila histrio, assembly GCA_958299025.2. Taxonomy (NCBI): domain Eukaryota; kingdom Metazoa; phylum Arthropoda; class Insecta; order Diptera; family Drosophilidae; genus Drosophila; species Drosophila histrio. The sequence continues at coordinate 16,758,217 of OY729167.1, read as the reverse complement.
CATGGCTCACGGGTTGCTAATGATTGCAAATTAAGAATTTAATATCGACATGGGTTCTCCAATGGAGAGACAAGACGGCATGTGAGTACGGATCGATACCTTCTGCAGCATGTGGTTATAAATTCACTACGAAATTGCCCTGGCTTGCACTAGTTCCCATTATACTAAATCAGTTGAAACGATTCGAATGGGGATTAAGACTAGGACTGGGGACTGGGGACTGTGGACTGGGGACTGGGGACTGGGGACTAGTACTTCTTTTGGGTGTTTGACCTTTGAAATAGTTTCACGCCTAGCTGTTGGACCAATGGGCCAATGGGCCGCCCACTTCAATCAAATTTTTTGATTGGATTGTTTCGGAAGCAAGTCGTCATTAAATCAAATATCATAATTATATAAACAGCTAACGTGCGGGAGAAAGGTCTTTCGAATCGGGCTGCAACGGTCTGACTTTTGATTAAAATCTGTTTCCACTAGCATCTCCCAGGCTCAACTTGGGCAACTTTGGCAACTTGGGGGCAAATTGCAATTGGCTCCGCTGACTAGGAAGCTGCCAGAATGTTCACACATTCACCGCAGTTAGAGCAGCTGCTTCTCGTCGGTTTGGGCAGAAAAAGTGCCAGCAAATCAGTGGGTAAACTGAACGTTAACGTTAACCTGATTATGGGTATTAGAGCCTATAAGAAAGTGCCTCTAAAGCCAACTCAGGCATTGCGTTGCACGTTCAACTACGCAGTCAACTGATGTGGCAGTTCTGGCTCCAGCTTACAGCTCCATCAGCTTCAGCTTCCACAGCTCCACTGATCCGTGGCGTGAACTATTCGAGTGTAAGCGAGTACACATTATAATGCTGATTATAATCAGCAGCCAGCAAAGTTGAATGATTCAGTCAGGGATCCCGTTGGCCAAACAATGCCGAGCAATACGCAACTGCAGCTCATTAGCTTGCTAACGGTAAAGGAAAGTGCTGGGCATCCTGGAAAATCAATAAAATTAAAGGAAAAAAGTCAGAACTCTAAGAGAAGTCATTTTTTCTCTCTATAACACACACAAACACACACACCCAGACAGAGCAAGTACATGCTAATGAGTGGAATGAACTCGAGAAATATCCCCAAGTCTGAGAACGCCATTACCAACATTGCTGTTGTCCATGTGCTGGCCAAGACGTGAACTTAGCCAAATAGAAAGCTCAGAGCGCATCTTGCAATTGCAAAGTATATAGAAACTTTTAAAATGTCCCTAGAATATGTGTGATAAATGTGTGACAGCAAAATAGAAGCAGCCTAAAACTAGACTACAATTAGATAAATATTAATTATAATCAGAAAACATTTTAAATAATATTTACTTAAGTTGACGAAGACTCGATGGAAGTTGTGGAAGTAACGCCCAACTTTTGACTGATTCTCATGGTTAGAATAAACAGTTCTTTTATTCGTTTAACAAAATCTCTTTTTATGCACGCATTACATAAGAGTTCATCAAATTTAAACTTAGAAACCTTTGAAATGTTTTTGTCTATTTCTTTTTAGAAGTGAAGACACGTTTCTCAGCGATAACAAAAGCGCTCTCAATTCTCTGAAGTTTCTTCTGTGTGTGTGTGTGTGAATCTAAGGGAGCCTTTGTTAGATGTTAATTGTGAATATGCAAATGGAAATGGGCAACTCATACACTCAACACTCAATAGCTCGTTCGAGTATTCGTTTACCTATTCGGATTCGTACACGCATTCGTATTGTGTACTCGCATTTGAAATCAAAAGTGCGTGCGTCTGTTCATGTGTGTATCTGTATCTGTAAATGTATGTGCGTCATAAGGAAACAACGAACAACGAGTCGTATATAGTACACACAAAAAGGACATTGCGTCCCTTATGCCACTCACACACACACAAACGCACATTCTGTAAATGAAAAAAAGAAAATAGAGAAAAAATTACGGGCTGTAATTATGCAAATTAGTTTCTTGGGTTTTGCGACAGAGTCGACAGTTGCCTGGGCTAGAAGCAGAACGTGTACAGACGAGTTTTCGAAACGGAGAATCTACTAAAAAAAATATCTAGATATATTTGTATTTGTGTATACATTTTGCATATACGCTCACTCATTAATTTTCATCAATGAGCCGAACGGAACTGAGCCGCAGCTTAGAGCGGCGAATGTGAATTTTTGCATATACGAGGATACGCATCCTGTCAGCGAGCCAATGACAGCGCCAGGATCTCTCGAATGGGCTGCGCATCATTAATTTTTAGAGCTTAGCCAGATGACAAGCCAAGCACACACACACACACACACACACAGGCGAGATGAGCCGAGGCCCAGGACGAGAACGAGTGCGAGTCCGGGCACCTCGAGGCTGACTGTCCGCTTGACGCTTCACTGGCAAATCCAATAAAAAAGCAGCAGAGCGCAGCGCAACGACAACAAACAGCAGCAGTAGAAGCAGTAGCAGGACTAAACGGAGCAGGAGCATTGCCAGGACGAGGCGTGTGTGCCAAGACAACAACTACACAAAAATCATTAAAATTTACAGCCAGGGTAAAGAGCTGTTTGGGTAGCAGCAGCAACTGTGTCCTGTGGGCAGAACTCAAAACAACTCCTTAAGCCGCTCACCACTCCTCTCTCTTTCCCTCTTTCGCCCCGTCCCTCTCCCCGTTCCTCTCTTTTGCCCCCCTGTAGCCTGTCAACATCCTCAGCCACATCCACATCAAACATCAAATGCGGCAAATGAAAGACAGCGTTGCGAGTGTTGGGAATATTTATGATATTCAAGGATTTTCTAGTTGACGTTTAGCGAAAAGGAAAAAAAAATCGAAATTTGGAATGAAACAAACGGCAAGACAAACAGCTGAGCCAAAGAGGATAAAAACAACAACAGACAAAAGCCAAAAGCGTCAGATTGCGTAATAGTAAGAATCATTAATATTCATCGCATTTTTAAGTTAGAACAAAAGTAAACAGCAAACTCTAAAAAAAGATAACTTTTATGCATATGCAAAAAGCAAAAAGGGAAAAACATTTTGGGGGAAATGTCAGAATGTCAGAATGTCAGATAAATTCAACGCAAATCCTCAAACATTAGGGCTTAAGTTTGAGTTGATCAGCATAAAGAAAATTGAGGGGAAGTTTTTGATCGGTTGAGTTGACAGCCTAAGTATACAAGTATCTTAAATATCATTATAAATTAATTTGAATCAAAAAAATTAAACAGAACTAGTTGCGATAATTTCAATGCTAAATTATGATTTGTATAAACCAATAAAACAATAACATTTAAATAATACTTTCTCCATTTATTTTAATTATTCGGCAAAAAGTAATAACAATTTTATTCTTAATTGCACTTTTGGGCAAGCAATTGCTAATAATTTCCCATTATAAGTATACAGTCTTTAATACGTTTATGTGAGTTCATACATATATAATGGAGTTCATAACAAAAATCACGCATTTCCGTCACGTATGGCACTTCCGGTCAAGCTCATGTCGAACAGCATGTGTTTCCCCCTCTCTCTCTCTCTTGCTGTTCTAATATTATGTGGAAATTAAAGAAAATGTTGAATCATTTGCTTGGAAAATGACTTTTTAATATGCGACACACTTTTTGCCGCTTTTTTGGAGCTTACTACACCAACTCCGCGCACTTTACTAATTTGAATATTTATCAGAGCCGGTAAAAAAAAACGCATGAGAGTCCTTGAGTTAAAACGGAAGTGCGTAGCGGTCATTAGGCTGGGCATTACATGTGCTGCCGCCACCTTGCAACCGCCTCTCCTCCCTCCAACTCTATGCACAATAGACTCTAGGCAGCACGCGTGCCAGTCCAAGTGCTGGGTCACATGTCCCTGCAGGACATGTATAGCTCTACCTTTGATAATTAGCCAAAAATGTGCCTTGGTCAGCTTTCTTATTCCTTAATATATCCACTAAACATTTCTGGTTGATTTGCATAAATTACGCATTGCTAGGGCAGTTGGAAATTAATGAAACCCTGCCAGAACATGCAAAGTTTAGGCTCTTGTTGGCTAACACGTAGTACATAAGCCGCATTTGGCTTGTTACCAAATGGGTTTCTGATGGCAAACGGAAACTGAGCTACAAATGTTGTAATATGCAGACTCATATGGCTTGGCATAGTATAATAACAAGAAATAATATAATATCGTTTTCCCTAACCAAAAATGTTTTCTTTAATGAAATTAACGAAGTTTTGTGTGTGAAACTTTGGCGTCAAGTGGAGCTGGTAAGTCATTTATATATGTATTATTGATCGTATATAGTTATTCAATAATACAATATAAAACAATCCAAACGCTCAAAGTTTGATATTTTACAGACGTTACAATTTTGACCTTTAAACATATACGAACATAAACTGAATATCTTCTATTATTTATAATTAACTTCCAGTTATCAACTTATCAGGCATCCAGTTAGCTATATAACTCTTGAGTTTCATATTAAGTAAAATAAATAATCATTCTTCTACATTTTAATAAATAGACAATGCGAGTATTCTACTTATTGCTTTACATTGACTGTATACCTTAAACATGCTGTGGAAATTCTGCTGGAATTTTACCTCTTACCCCTAACACCCCTTTTATTCGCTTTACATTGTTGCCTCATTGTCATGCAAATGTGCAGCAAATGCAACATTCTGAATAAGAATGCGCAAAAATTTGCATTTAGCAGTGCACTTACTCATTTGACCTATTCATTCCGCGGCAGGCAACAAGGTCCTTGGGTCCGGGTATATGCGGTTATTCTTGTTACGTGTGTGCACAAATCAGGACAACGCAAAACACCCAGAGAACAATGAGATGAATGGCAAACAATGCGAATTCTCTTTCTAATTCAGACTCGAAATCTGTTTTGGTTTATGTTTGCATCGGTTGCACTTGTTGGTTGTTGGTTGTTTGCTGGCATCCCCTTGCCCCTCGTGTCGTGTCGAGGATGTTAAGGACGTCGAGGATGTCGAGGATTGCAAATGTGCGAAAATTGCACCCTTGTTGAAAAGTGCAAGGGCGCAATGAGGCCTCAACGAGACGGCAATTGCGCAAGGATAATGCATGTGTCTTTTATTAATGACTTATTGTTGTTGTTGTTCTTTCCCTTAAAGGGGTTGCAGTTGCGCAATTTTGCAAAGGATTTACAAAGATAAGGACATGTGGGAATTTTTCTTCGCTAGAAATGCCGTTACATTTGCATGACGAAGGTTTGGCCAACTGAACGTATGTGACAGACAGCAGCGTTAAGTGGAATGATTGATAGAAATTGAAAATCTTGTGCAAATAAAACTCACGTACATTATTTGAATACAACCGAATATCGTAGAATATATTCAGCTGTTTTATCTTTAATAATAATCCCTTTAAGTAACCCATATAAACATTTAAGTTGTGAATATCGTATACGATATTAATATATCGTAATAAATAACCTATCTTAATTGTAGGTAAATAATTCTTGTTTCTTTGCTGCTTCCCCTCGATTTCCAGCGAATATCGTATACGATATACAGTACACTAAATATATTTGAATATCGTAAACGACATTTAAGCGTAATCTCAATTGTAGTCCAATAACCCTTATTACAAATCCCATAAAATAACACGTCTAAACTATTAATTACGCGCATTGCTAATTGCCTAACAACCGCTCGTAAAGTAGCCCCTTCCCATCCTCTTAGGGTGACCAAACAATGCTAATTTATGCACTGGCCAAAGCGAAAAGTCAAATCAAATATAACTATAATAAAAAGGACACAGGCAAACTGACCACTCACTTACCCCTGGTCAAACAGGGGTGCAAACAATTAGACTGGACATAGGTGCCATAAAAATCGCATTATCATTGTAATGATATGAGCAACTGAATGAGAAAGGTAACCCCTCCGAGCATAAGTGTGACCAATGAGTATGGAGGGAGAGAAAGGTGATTTGTTTATTTGCTTGTTAAGTGACCACTGGTCAGTTGTGTAAACCGGTTGCTAATGAGGATCAACTTATGCTCAGCTGAATGAGGCATGATAATTTGTGGGTTTAACTACATTATCAATAGAACAGTAAATAACTTACGGATTAACTGAAACTGGTCACACTGTCTCTGTCTTAATGGGGAAATTATCGCTACAATGCAGGCACCCCCTGGCACTACCCCAACCCCTAAATGGATACACCCAATGAAGCTCAACATACAGTTATCGTATGAGGATGGCGGGGGGAAGCTACATCTGGCGGCGACAGGGGACACATTATTTAAATTTTACCAACGAAAATCTTGCTGCTTTTACCAAAAAAAATCCCCCAAAAAGCTGTGAAATTCGCTTGAAGGGTGGCCGAAATAAAAATTGAAAATCGTAAAAATGAAAATGAGAAAAAAAAAGAAGAAAACGCAGCAGCAGCCAAAACATTAAATGAGTCTAAATAATTTATGCCAAGCGCAAAGTGTGGGACAGTGCGTGTGTGGGGCGGTGTTGGCTTAGGACAGTGGGATGGAGGGTAGTGGATAAAATGGGGCGGGGGGGTAACTGCGACATGTGCGTGCGTCAAATCTGCTCGTTTCTTATTTTTTTTAACATTTTCTGTTGTTGTTGTTGCTGTTGCTGGCCAGACAATATCTGGGCATTTTCCACCCAAAAACAGTACACCAACCCCAGCGGCAAGTGTAATTTTCGAACAGTCAATGTGCCCCAACCCCTGGCGAGACATTTTTTTTTTTTACAGTTTTAAGCATACTACGCACTGTTTGCATGTGTGTGAGGAGTATATGGCCCAGACATTAATATTTGTTCTCTTTGGTCCTTGGCAACGCGCCCTTAACGCATTTTTTTAATGCCCTTACCCAGGACCACCGTGTGTGTGTGTGAGTGTGTGTGTGTGTGTGACTGTATGTGCATGTGTATTTGCTCATTAAGCAAAAACAAAGTTAAGCAAAAGTTTTTTAACATCTTCAGACATTTTTTGGGTTTCCGTTTTACGTTTGTTTTGCTTTTTTCCTTGGTCCTGTTGAGGACTTTCCATGGTCTTCCATTATTTTTCCGTGTGCGGCCATTGTTTTCTAATTGGAATACAGGGTGTTTCGACTTGAAAATAAGCATAGTTAACTTGCTACAAGAAGTGCGTATTTCGTTCAACAATTTGCACTAAGTGTAGCACCCTGTTTAGTTACCCACTGCCCAGTGAACTGAACCTTACACACTCTGTAGCTCAGGTCCCTCATTAATTTTTACTTATCTTGACGTCATACAATTTTTACATTCCTTGGCACTTGTTTATCTACGTGCTCACTTGTAGTTCTGTATGTATATGTGGGAGAGTATATCGTCTTAGCCTGAAATGGGCTGTGGTCGAAAGAGCCTGAGGCTGCGACTGAGATTGTAAGCTCGTTGGGATGCCCGCTGTTTAAGTAAAAATACATTTTGTTCTTGGACAGTTCCTATTGGAAAACTGACATATATTGAATACGCATACTAATGCAAATTGGAAGCTAAAAGATCTCCTCAGCTTTAAGCTTTATTTGCCCCCAATGAACTCTGAAAATTAACCAGTTCTTTGGCGGTTAACCCTCTAATCTCTACAAGCATTAACAGCGACTACCCTCTCGGCGAATTCTGGTTTACCTCAGTTAAAGTAAACCACATCATAAGTCTGCTTTTATTTCTGTACATTTTAATAATTTTCATAATCCTAATAACAGTTATGCGCCAGTGACGCCAACGACGCCATCTTGAAAATCAAAGTTAACGGTTAAAGTGGGCAGCAGCAGCAGCAGCAGCCGCGACGTCGACCACCGAAAGTCAAGCGAAAAGCAGCGAAAATTCGCAGTATTTCATTCGTGGCGAGTAATTACGCATTCAAGTAGAAAAAGTTTATCTCTTGTCGAAAAATTGAAAAATTTTCATTTCATAAAATGAGATTAAAAACGCGACTTGTGTCGGGAGGGGGTCTGCCACACCCCCCCGCTCGGTCAGTTGCCGCAAAAGCTATGCAAACCGCAAAAGCTCTCAATAGAAGCGAAGGGCTTAAATCTGAAAAGTTTACAACGAAAATATTTTTAAGAAAATTACCAAAAACGTCAAAGAAAACGTTGCGGTGGGTGGCTGTAAGAAGTGGGGAGTGGTGTAGTTGACGGAGCCAAAACAAGTAAAGAAGAGCTCAAAAGCAAAATAATAATGGCCGCCAAGGCGATTGTACTGACAACTGGGCGTAGCGGCGGCGGGTGGTGCAGAATGGTGCGGGGTGATGTAAAAGGGTTCGAACGGAAGCTGCAAAGGCTTAGGCCCAGCATTGATGATGCCATGCAAAGCTATTGACAACAGTCTGGCAACGCTCTTCTATCTCGGTGTGCGTGTGTGTGTGTGAGTGTTGGCGTGTTCATCGTTCCACACGCACTTTTCAACCCTTTTCGCGCTGGCGGGGAAAAATTGCGTAAAGTGCGAAAATCTCTGTGTGTGTGCGTGTTGGTGGTGTTCTTATGTACCTTATAGACACACACACACACACACACACAGACACATATGTAAGTACACGAAATGGTGTACATTATGTACTTAAAACTGTTTCATTTTACGATACATATACAGAGTCAAGTTTGGGTAGTTGTCGTAGTTGCCGTTGTTGTTGTACTCGTAGTAGTCCCAGGCGATGCGAAAGGGTTGTCTCTATACAAGCTCTAGAGCACAAAATGTTTCATTTTCATTTCGGCAGTTATTGGATTTCAAAATGAAATCCATTTGATGGCAAACGAAGCTTTGATATATGCGATACACGTGGTTAAGGCGTGCCGTAGTTAAATAAATTAACAGCCTCCAGGTCCAGGATAATAGAGAGTGCTTCCAGTAGCGTCATGGAGTGAACCTGGAGCATGGGGCATCTAGTATTGTGAGGCAAGCGACTGCCAAAGTATGTAAGTTGTCACTAGGGTACTGACTTTAAGCAACATCAAGCCCATTTACATGATTTAAATATCTTACTGCAATAGATTCTAATTAAAGAGAAAGTTTGGGAATAACAATTAAAGAAAAACGAAAGTAAAGGCGCAGTTCTTATCCACAGTTTATTACTTCATATTAGGTTATTTAAGCTGATTCTTTAGGATATTTATAAATAAGAATTCCATAAGAATTTATAAATATAAACAACAATAACACTTTCAATCAAACCAGTTGTGAACCGAACCGCTTACATCGCGTTTTGGGTTTATTAAGTTTCTAGAAACAGATCATTAACCAAACATATGCACTTATCTACCCATTTTAGCCAAATCCTAGCCGGACAGCTTTCTTAAAAGTTTGGTTCGGAAAAATACAAAGAATATACTTAGAATGCATATTATGTATTTTTTATATATTTTACCTTTTATAATTTAATTTTAGCTTTATTTTGATTAAGTTCAAAACTAACGAAATTATCTTTTCTTAAATAAGATACTTTAAAAGTTAATTAAGAGATATATTTATTATCCTTTAAAATCAAGGGAAACAAATAAGAAAATCATAAAAAACTAAACCTTAGATGCTATGGTGAAACAATGAAGCATCTCCAAAGTTATTAAGGCTTTTAGCCCTGCTTTCAATAACTCAATCGAAATTCTTCAGAAAGTCAACTTTTAACATTATTTCGAACAGTATAAAGAATATTTAAAAGTTTAATATATTTATTTAGTATTTATTTCAAAGTTAAAGAATAATATATTCCACTTTTCTGTAATTTACACAGCATGTAAATCAATTTTTTTACTGGTCTTCGTTAGAATATCAAATAACTATTCTCTTCTTAAACATCCTAGTTTATATGCAATAACTATGCTTTAAATACTTTTTGATTATATATTACATATATTACGTACTTTGTAATGTGATTAATAATAAAGTAATGCAGAATTCATATAGTATATACTTCCCAATGTGATTTTATGTTAAATCGAATTTAGCCGACGGCAAAACATAAAGTTTCGGTTACCATCTGCAGAGCATTCATATGGTAAAAGGATGCAGGACGAGAACAGAAACAACCCAAAGCAGCATCCTAATAAAAAAAAATAGATGTAGCTAAGTGAAAATCTCAGGCAGCTGCGTTTATAGAATGCAACAAAAAAAGCAACGGGAGAGGGGAATAAATAGAAATAAAAAGAAAATTTGCATATATGAAACCAATTGGTGTGTCAGGATACAAAAAAAAAAAGGATGCTGCACACTTCACATGACAGGCAGGAAAAAAAGAGAAAAATGGGAAATCATTTAACGAACAAAGCCGAAAGGTGGCAAATATTATTCGGTACTATGGAAAACCCCAAACGTTGAAACGCTTTCATATGCAAATGCGTGTTGCACAATTGAAATTTAATGAAAAGATGATTTTGATTTGGCACGTAGAGTTCTGACAGGTAGCCTAGAAATGCATGCTTCACTGTACTACACAACAGAAGTGGGGCTCTCGAGAGACCCCCAACCATCTCAGTCATAGTCCCCAGTCCCCGTTCAAGTCCCTGGTAATCCCTTCTAAATGAAACACTGCGTGTGCCAGCCCAAAATATTTAGTTGGATTTCTTCACTGTTTTCTTTTTTTATGTGCGCATAAATTTCATCGTGCAACACACGCCGCATGTTGCCACAGTGGAACAAAATGGCCGACTCTAACTCGAACTAATCCAATTTATTACAGCTCCATAACTTTTTCCTATTTGCTTAGACGTTTGCCTCCCCCTTGCCTGTCTCTCTCCCTCCCCGCCCTCGCCATACTCCACACTCGACTCAGGCAGACGCAAACGCTAAATGCGTCTTATTAGATGAGCTGAGTTTTGAGTGTGTGTGGGTGTGTGTGTGTGTGGCATGTTTACCCTGCTGTTGTGTATATGCGTGTGTGCTGAACTTTGACTTGCCCCACCCACTCGAAACCGCTTCCCGCTTCTCACTTCCCGCTTCAATTTCAAGCTTCTATCTCTGCCTTTTATGATAAATTGCATTTAGCAACCACCGACGCCGTTGTCCGCCACCACCCCATCACCACCCCTGCCGCTGTTGCTGCCACCCTCTCTAAGGTGGTTAGACGTCAGGCGGGGGGAGTTTGGGTTGGGGGTGCGTGTGTGTGTACGCACATGCGTTGCCTCTTTAGTTGTTGTTTTTATTCCATTTGAGATATGTTCCGTATGAGAAAGGATTCAACTATCGACTTGGTTCTGCACCCCTTGACAAATGCATCCAAAATGGCTACAATAAAGAGCATGTTTCACAGCGATGTCCTTGCTTCTAGGAAGATTTCTCGCTATCTATCTATATTTTAAGATAAATGTAGAAGTGCATTATAGCTATATCTTTTATATTAATATTTTACTATTTATCTGACCATCAGCGAGTTGTTTATCTGGCCATAATTCTGGTTTAGTGAACGGAAACTTGTTCTCTTTTGAATTTAGAGTAATCACTAACCTTATTGCTTGTAAAATTGAAGAAATTAACTTCTGCTGGTGCTTTTATATATTAAAGTGACTATTTTGTTACTTAAAAACATTATATTTCTCTGCTGATATAAATTATTATAAATTCTGTAAAAATCTACTTTATTTCTCTTGCGGAAATTCTGAAATAGTCTAGAATTGTTTTTAGCTTCTACCTCACGTTAGTTATAAAAGCCAGAAGTATTTATAGCCCAAGTCTATATGCACAGACAGCTCTCTCATCTATATTTTCTTTCATTTCCCTGGATCCTGCTCAACCAACAAGTGACAACAAATTGCATAAAAATTTGTTTACTTTCCATCCACGGCAATACTCGAAGGCAAAGGGGAGCAGCATGGGGAGCCAAGACAAGAGGCGTTTATAGATTTTTCTGCATTATAAAAGTAAAATATTTGTTTGGATTCTGGGTTTAGCCAAATGCAAACGCTTTTACCGTCAGTTATGGATGTCTATATGACATCGTGGTTGACTATCTTTGGGTGCAGAAGTGGAAGTTTTCAAGCTGATTTCCCGCTGACAAATATCGCGTGTTTGTGCTGATCCCGCGGAGCGTAAAGTGCAGTTCGTTTTGGCGTCTGTGAAAACAATGAAAAATTCATGCAAATGAAAAATAAATGCACACAAGCCAAAGGATAATGCCGTGATGCCACAAGGATCCGCAAGGAGAGCACAGCACGAACAAAATAGAAACACATTTCATGCAGTTTTCGCTGGGTCCTTGCTGTAGTCTCTATTCCCCGCAGTTCCCGCTTGGCTCCTTTGTCTGCGCCACGAAATTTCAATAAATTATGCAAAAATGTTCGTGGTTTTCGCGCTTTTCCTTTTGCCATCAGTCGTCCTTTCAGTCTTTTGGCAACATTTTACTTGCTGTTTTATTCAAATTTGGGTGCATTTTTTATTTGCTAAATAAACAAAATTCAACACAGAGCACAAATACCGAAATGTAGTCGTATTTGTGCAGCTCACCAGGAAAACAATATGACTATCAACCCTTTCGCAGGCAGCATCCAATTCAAATTCTTTGGAAAAATGATCCCTCAATCCCTTGCAATAGGAACATCGGGATCAGATCACATGTCTTTGTCTATCGATCTGAAATGCTCAGGTAAACGATATACTCGTATGCAAATTAGTTTGATTAAATATTCAAATGAGGTGCCCCTAATTTCAGGGGCACGGGTCACATTCGAGTCCCCGAAGGGTGTGCCGAATGACGACAGCTGCGTTCGCAGTTAACGCATGTGTAGATCCTGCCACGGGTTCGGCTCAGTTCACCTTTTGAACTCGCGGAGAGAAGAAGCAAATTACTTCATCGATTTGATAGAAGAAATACCAGAATTAAGAAGTTTTAAGCGATGGTGATAATTCAAATTAAATTCCCTTCACTTTTGCCAAGTTCAAATAGATTCTGTTCGGCTTCCGAAGTCTCTAGTTTTTAACAATCCACTCCAATTAACTTCATGTCAGCCTTTCTAAAGGCTATCCACAATTAGGTTTGGCCATTTCTGCATTGCGTACACAGCCATCAAATCTGATGTTCGGCTAAAATGATCTTAACTGATCTGAAAGTAGCAACAACAGCATAAACTGAACAAGTGGCCACATGTACAATTTTCAATTTTTCACTGTTAGACAGATAACTGTGATTCCATGGGGCATCGCAGCGTCATAACTAGATAGAAATTACTACCAGGCCATGGCACGAGCTGCTCCCTCCTCGTACTCTGGCTTGCCACAAAGTGCCATATGCTGGCGATCGTCTCTGAGCAGCAGCCACAACAATACAAATGATTATGTTTATACTATTAAAGTAATTTACTAAAAATGACGCCCAGCCAAAACAAGATGATCCTCAGAACTGCTGCTGCTGCTGCCGATGATCGAAGATCGTTGCGATCTTTGCGATCGTTGGGATCGTTGGGATCTGGTCAAAGTCAACCGCTTTAGCTGCAGGTTAAGCAGCTTGCTGTCTACTTAAGCGTAATCTAAGTATGGCACAGCGATCAGACGATAAGACGAACAGGCGATCAGTCGATCGCCAGTTGGAGGAACGATCGCCAAGCTTTATCACAACATTTTTGCCATGAAGATGGATTAGTGTGGTGCAAGTGCAAGCGCAGCAGATCGATCAACTTGTGGATGCCACAATCCGTTGGTAGCCAAGGTGCGAGATCTGTAAATAATGTGGCAAAGCGAACACAGCTCCGGCTTTAGATCTGGTTGCCCGAGGGCAACAGCTGGGGCCATGTGTGCCGCTTGGCTGAGCTCAGAGATCGTTAATCGAAATCGCACTTTGTACAGACCTATCTGGCCTGTACAGCTCTATTAACCCCCGCCGCTGATTTGGTGATAACGATCGTAATCTTAGCGGTACTCTAGGTGCAACACATGTTGCACTTAGGCCTCCTCCCTCCCTCCCTCCACTCACTTGGTGTGTACTACTATATTATTTTGCCTAATTTAGAAAATAGTTTCCTCTACTCAAATTAGTATGATTCCAAGGATCGCATTTATCGTACGTTCGCCTTGTTACGAGAAAAGCGAAACTGCACTTTGTATCTGACAGATACAAAATTACAGACGCTTGGCTAACATGTGTTTTGGCTCCTATATATGGTTATGGCCAGCATTTCCGCATGGTTGTGATTTTATGAACGTTGAATTGATTGATTGGAAGGGGATCATCTAAGTAGACTAGAAAAGAAAACAAAATGAAGGCTGCTCACTTCCCCCCGTTTAGAAAGACAAATAAATAAAAATATTTATTAAATCCATACTCATAAATATGCATGGGCCCATCGAGAATCGCATAAGTCAATGGGGGCCTCTTCTAATTACGCCAGGGGTTTGGGACTACCAAATAAAACATGATACATACACAGACCGACAAAATGAAAGGTCTAGGAGGCCTCGTTGAGCTCGTTTACCAAAAAAAATTAAGTGGCATAAATATGCATGAGGAAACCCTTGGATAAAAAAAATAAATGTTTTCAATTCGTGAATCTACCCCCGCAGATGCAAAGAAAGTTGTTTGCTTAGTTGCCGTGTAGTCAGCAAATACGAAAGCTATTTAATCAGACGCGAACTCCTTCTATAAGTATATCTACTATAAAACCGGAAAAAGGTTTACAATTAAACGCAATGTCTTGTCTGTCTGTCTGTCTGTGTGTCTTTCATTTCATTTACCTTTGGATGGCATTTTCATGTATTTGGCTTTGCGGTTCATTGATTAAAATCAAACTGTTTATTAGCGCCACCCCTGCAAGGGTTAGAAAACAGCCCCTTCCCAAAAACACAAAAATACTCTACCACCAACCACAATCGAACTTCTAGTTAACTGATGTCTGCGTGTGTTTGTTTAATTGAGTTTTTTTCGGTTTCTTTTCCTTTCTCTTCGTTGCGTTTCGTTATTTTTATTTTTAGGTAATATTTGCATTGTTGGTTTGTCATTCTCATTAGTGCATAAATATCGTATCCGTCGTATCCGTATCCATATCCCTGTCCCTGTCCCTGTCTAGGGGAAACTTTTATCAATCGTCATATATCATACATCCAGCCAGCCATCAATTTATCGTTGCGGCTCGACTTGTTTTCTTTTTGCCACCCCGCCAAATGATTTTAATTTTAGATTAGTTCTCAAAATAAAAAGAAAATAATCGAATGAAATTCAAATGGAATAAATACAGATACCCCCCTCTAAGTATTTTGGCATTTGCCATCACATATCATCGTCATCGTCATCGTCGTCGACGTATTGACTGGCATGTCAACATACTCATGAGGTCTGCATTTGGTTTAATATTTGGCTTGCATGGTTCCGGTTACTTAATTTAAAAGACACCCAACGATTATTGGTTTCAAATTGCTTAGAACACGCGAATTTTTTGGCATTTTTCAGCAGGCAATGCCCCATTTTATTTACGTGTTTCCGTTTATACGGTTCACTAAATAAGTAGGCGTTGATCCGTTGAATCGGCATGCATTGTGTTTCCTGATTAAATCACGCATTCCCAATGAAAATACTATTTGAAGAAAGCCAAAATATAAGTAATAAAGGTAACTAATTAAATGTTAAACCAGAATAGAAATCTATTATTGTCTGTTAAAACTAAAACTAAACATTTTCGATGCTATAACTTGTATTAACCTGACAAACTTCGCTTCTGGCCATTTGGCCTCTCAACGCCAACAAGTCAACCGAAAGTCAACTTTATTGTCCATCAAGTAGTTGGGCTGTCTCTCTGAGTAGCGGTGTTCATATGTCTGCGCTTAACAAGACTTTCAATATAATTCAATGTCGTTCAAAGACCAAATCCATTAATCTCTCCCCAGCACACAGAGGCAGAGCAGAGCCCGCAAGGAAGACGCAGCTGTAGCCTCTGTGCGGTTTGGTCACATGCAATTTGTGCTACTTGTTGCTGCCTCTCTGTGGCAACCTTTCACAAAGCAGCCACAAAGCAACACCTTTGCTGACCAGCAACAACAACAACAAAAACAATAACAAACACAGAGCAAAGCTTGGTATCTCTTTACCTTTTATGATGCGATTTGCATAGCGTTTAGGTTGCCGCATCGCATCGCATCGCATCGTATCCCAATCCCAATCCCATCGCATCGCCTCACGTCGCGTATTAATATTTGAGTCGCCATCCTTTCATGCCATGTTAGGTTTCACATCTCTACGACCCCGGTTAGGAGTTGGGTCTGTTGGTAGCCCCCGGTAGCCGCACACCAGTCAAATTCAAGTTCGTTTTCTCACGTGACACGAAAATCTTTTTTGTGCGCAACAAGTTTTTAACAAATTCTCGTGCTGATAAATGATATCGCACTTAGTTTTTGACTCGATATGCATAGAGTCCTTGTCTCTGGTCATTAATAATTGTTGCACAAAGGTGTCTTATTGTTGTTGGCCCAGAGTCAGCGGATTAAGCTGAGGCAGTTGTGTTGGTCCTTTAGCGATATATGCGTATTGAAAATACCTTAATGCCGAACAGATAATCAAGTTTAACATAAGGTAAAACAATATCCAAATACTATGCAACAACTAGTGATTAATTTTACATACAAACTTAAGGTATAATTTCTCGCAAATTAGACTTTACTTGATTAGTTTCACTTCTGGCATAGATCTTTGAGAACAAAGTTTCTCTAACAAGTTGTCTATCCCAAAAGCTGGAACTGAAACGCCTTGAGCAACATATTAACTAGAATATTGGTATGTTCCTTGGTTCATTCAGTCGACTTTAAAGCCTGATCCACACACGAATACCCAAAACATGAATACTCAAAAGCTGTCACTTGACACACCACATACAACACACAAACACACACATAAATATCAGACACCGCTGCGATAAGCGATCTCGGCACCGCACACAGAGAGATAGAGACCCACAAGTTGCCACTTGAAAGTGATGATGGATTATTAGTACGTGTTGCTGGCCAAAGTTGGAGGATGTACAGAAATGGTCGAAGGGGGGAGAGAGACAGAGAGAGAGAGAGACTAAAACACACGAGACTCATTAATCCTGGACGGCAAACGGAGGCAGGACCTTTAGCTGTCTTGCCACGACTCATTTGTGCTAAAAACTTTGTGGCTTGATAAATTGCCCCCAACAACACACGCACACACCACACACACACCGCACACACCGCACACTCTGCCTCTCTGCCAGCTCCACTTGCTGCAGGCAAAATATATCTACATAGCAGCCTTAATGCACCACAGACACAGACATGTGAGGAGATTGTGAATGGCTTTGGGCCCGATTTAATTTTTTATTGTTGTGTTTCAACTTGTGCGATAGGTAAACACTTAACACGTTTTTGCCAGTTATTTAAATGCTTCCCAGTGCCCCATTCCCCCACAGAGTCCCTTGTCCTTTGGCTTCTTCATCTCCTTCATCTATTTGCCAGCCATTCAATCACTTTGGCAGTTGTGGCAACGACCCGTGTGCTTAGAGTTGAGGAGGTCTACCATCGCATTTTGATATGCAAATACTTGCGAGAGTTTTTAATGCGTTCTTCTTTGCATTTGTGACGTCCTATTTGTGTCTCTGTCACGTTATTTCAAAATTTATTTCGTTTGTTTTGCCCGATTGTCACGTTTTTCTGTTGATTATTTAATGCGTTCGATTTAAGCTGGCAACGGGTGAAGTTCGAAATGATGATTAAGCTTTAAGCTATAAACCAGAAAGTGTCTCGTTACTTACAAACTAACTAGTAGGGTGTCACTTTGTTTTAGCTTTTAACAGGAATATTGTGAAACTAGTGTATGATAAGTAGTCCAGATTTAGTCTGATTCGATCTCAGAATCTGTATTGAACTGCTCCTGCTGAGATTCCTTAGTATCCTCTTCGCTATCTTCAGTATTTTCCCACTCCGAGGCAGAAGAGTAGGGCGAACTGTTAATTGAGGTTTGTCCGGCGGATGCAATGGATGAGACTGTCGATTGGGCATCCTCATCCTCATCGCTTTCATCGCTTTCCGTCAACTGTTTGTCATATTCCTGACTAACCGAGGACTCATTTAGATCCCCTTCTTCGTCGTCGCTCTGCATGGAAATAATTGTACTATAAGTGTTACATTTCCCTTAACTACTTACCATGGGGCAAATATTAACTTTAGACATTGTCTTCAGTTCGTGCACCTCTTTAATCAGTGCATGTCGCTCTATGGCATGATATTCCCTTTGGAGATTACACTCGGTTTCCAGTTCGTTGTTTCTTTTACGCAACTGAATCATATCGTTTAGAACCTGGTGCTGTTTATTCACAATAGTTGACATTAGTTGCTCTAGATTCTCAATGGTCACCTCATACTCATTTAGCTTCTTCTTCAGAAGCCAATTCTCGGCCCGAAAAGTAGCCAGCTCTGAGACACAGCCCGCGATCTTGGTATCATCTGATATAGGCTCTTTGGAGCTGAAGGATGTGGTGGGATTAGTTATGATTGTGGAACAATCTGTGATGCACTTACGTCTCGATAGAATTCACATTCTGGTGTACAACTGGAGATTCAGTTTCAGTCTCAGTTGACGTGCTTAGACCAATGGACACCCGAATCTGAGTGCCATTCGATGGCGCCGAAGAATTAATTATATACTGACAGAGGCAAGACATATTTAATGTTAATTTACTATTACTTCTATTACATATATGCTCTCAATACATTAAGTTGAAATTAGAACTGTGTAGTATATGGAATTGTAACTGCTATACTTCTGACATTATTCTCCAGGCACAATGAGATACGAGTAGTAACTACATTTAGTTGGGGATAGACTCCCAACCAACTTCAGGCAAATTCCCTGTGCAGAGTGAACACTTTACGACTTGACATTTTCACACTTTGTTGGCAAACGTTCAGACTGTCGCCTGGCGAGACTTTGGGCCAAGTCAACCGACCTCTGGATTGTCCTTCTTGTTGCCTTTTGAGTCGGCGTCAATGCCAATGCAATGCCTGCACATCCAGCTCTATCTTCATCTATCTCCCCCGTCTCGGATGTGTAAATGTGTGGCAAACTGAGTCTGAGACTGGGTACTACCAGTCTTTTTTTGTGTGCGTCGGTGGATTGAAGTGCGAAATTGGTTTAAGTGTTTGCTAAATTGGCAGCAAAATGGCTTTTTCAATTTTATACTTAGCGTTTATATTCAAAGTGACGCCTTGTCGTACCGTCAGCCCACAACTTCACCCATAAAAACTAACAAGTTTATTTATTTTTTTGGCAACAAGTGGCGCCTGCAGGGAAATTGATATTTTCTTTATTTTTTTTTAAATTTTTTGTATTTGTTGCAGTTTGTTGACTTTGTCAGCTCGGTCAATTTACGATAGCCGGGCTTTAGAACTCGCTCTGGTTTCTTGTAATTACAAAACCATAAATAAACAATATGCCAGCATATTGTTTGAACACTTGCCACTCCCACTGAGCATTTCACACGCTCATGTCCGACACTAAACGGGCAACAAACAACATCGAATTGTTCTTGCCTCGACTTCAGCTCACACATATCATTTATAGCCGCGATAATCATGGCTTACACCCATGCATCCGCTTTTAGACACACATATATTTTATTGCCGTCCTCCTCGCCTGGTCCGTTTTCTATATTCGGCCAGAGCAAAGGTACGGGCACTTGGCCATGGCCAAGAGATACTTTAATCGTGATGCCTAAACAACGCCAAATTACACACCAGAGGGCGCTACGCAGTCCATGTTAACATAAATTTGTTGCGCCTCTTCTGTACGGACTGCCCCCAACTCGAATGCAGTTTGAGCAACGGGTTGTGAGTGGGAGGGGGGAAGGGACAAGGTGAGAGGACGGGGTGGTCAATGCAACCTATAAACGTTCAACTTTAAACTAGACAACACATGCAAGCGCACATTTAAAAAGGCATAAGTCATACGTGGCTAATAAATTGATTTGCCAAAGTGGATTAGAGGTCATTGCTATATCATATACAGGGTGTTCTATTTGGAGAGTATGCAGGTAACTCTAATTGAAGGATTAGAGCTTAAAATCAATTACTTTTTGGCTTAATTCAAAACGAATGCTGAGGTTACGCTAACAAATTCTATACAATTTACTAAACTTAACTCTTAATGAACACCCTGTCTTGTGCTATTGCTCAAACACAACTATTTTTGGCTTAACTATGTGTACATTTGAAAGAAAAATTTTAGCACACGGAAACTTGAGATGGCCATAACCAAACCTCCTCATGGGAGAAAGGAGACGGAGGAGTAATCAGAAGAGTCGAAACGCTTAAAATGCCAGTTTGAGGTCTATTATTTGCTGGACACGAGCATATATTGATTGGATCGCGCCAATGGCAGGGGAAGGGAGACGCCGGGGCTAGAAGCTGGTAAACTGCAGATGGAGGACGGTCAGTCGGTGGAGAAAAGCAAATTGCTTTAGCAAATACAACAAAATACTCGCGAAATGGCCAAAGCGGCACTTGGATGCGAGTTGGAGCCGAGCAAATCACATGGTAATGGATGCACTACGAAACAAAAACCGCAAACAGACAGCTGGGGAGATGCGAGCTGGGAATGGGGAGTTGGGAGTTGGGAGCCAACACAGAAACTTGTTTCACTTGAAGCGGTTGGTCGGTTTGGCGGCTTCGTGTAGCTCAGCATTTAGCGTCTTGATCGGTTTATCACCGATTAATTAGAGTTTGATAAATACGCGCACGCCGTGAGTAAATAAATCATGACAGCAAGCAGGCAACAGTTTCAGTGTAAGAGTCCCAGTTACAGTTCCAATTCCAGTTTCAGATCCATTTTCAGTTACATATGCATTCCGGACACTCCAGCGCTCATGCGAATAAATTGGCGGGGAATGGGGGCTGCCAACTCATTTGCATATGCCAAAAAGTAGCAGTCGAAATATAAAGGTAAATATTTTTTTCACTTTTGCGCGCTTTTGCTTTTTATTTCGAATTGTTTTGGCTGTCGTTTGCTTTTGACATTCGCACAAAAGGCTGTCCTTTGGGACGGGTTTAGTCAGAGGGAAAAAACAGTGCGAGGGGTGCCGCAAAAATATCTTTGAACATTGCTCTGTGTTGAGCATTAATTATGGGCGAAAAAATATAAAAATCCTTTGAGATGAGACTTGGGCCTGATGAGCTAGGGCCTGAGATGTCTACGCTGTGGTTTATTCCTGCATTAGCTGTAGCTAATTTTTGGGGTTGTCCAAGGGTTTGGGGGGTCAAAGGTGCTTTGAATTATGCGCCCGCTGCATATGAAAGCAAATGCAATTTTTGTTGTTCAATTTTTGTACACTTGAGCTTTTGGTTGGAAATTTTGAATGAGTTTGAAATGATATGGTTGGGGTTTATTTTACAAATGCTTATAAAGACATATATATAAAGAAATATACTAGGCGATGCAGTTAAAAAGCCTCTGAACTCAAACATTTCTTCTAAGCCTCGATTTACTTTATAGAAATATTCATTGCTTATTATGTGACCTCTAAAAGCCATGCAGTTAACTTATTATCTCAACAGTGTATAAGTCAACTGTAAACTTCAAGTTTATATTTCATATTTCGATAAATTTTATGTAAAGAATAGTTCATAGTTTTGTCCCCTGCCAAGTTCTTCAATCCAACACTCTCTCCACAAACATTTCGCTTTGTGTTTGAGCAATTGAATTTAATTTGTGTCGGGTGCTCTTTTAATTTGGCTTTCAGAGGCAAAACACATTTACGACTTTACGAGTTCAAATGAAATGTCTTTGGTTTATTACCGCAAAAGGCAGTAGAAACCAACAGCAACAGCAACAGCAACAACAAGAACAATAACCACCACAGTTAGAAGGAGGTTATTATTATTACTTTCGACTAGAACTATGATTGCTACCTTTGGTGCATTCCGTATTCAGTACACTGCATTCTCTGGGTATTTTTTGTGAGACGGCGGCGGCGTCCTTTATTCTTGCTCGTGGCACTGGCAAAAATGTTGACCACTTTCTGCTTGGCAGCACTTTTCACTCCACTCTACTCCACTTCAGCTGTTGACCATTTGGCCAGGCTGCCTAGACTACAAGACGTCCTTCTACTGATTCTTGGTACTTGCTTCTCTTATTGTCGCACTAAAATTGTGCTCAAGATATCTTCGTTTCGGAATGAATGGGCTGCTTGGGCGAAAGCATTTGCGGTTTTTCACATCCTTTTGCACAATTATCCAGATTTCAATATTACTGCGTCATAAACAAAAACTGACTGCGACTCTTTACTCGAGTTCGTGGTAAAAGGGAGGAAGTAGTTAGGGCGAGGAGAGAGAGAGAGAGTAGAACTACTATTGTGCACAATGCTATTATTATTTCTATTATTGTTGATTCAGGAATTTAAGGACTCTGCCAAGTGTTTGGGCTGGGGTAGCATATTTATGCAGCCGACTAGATCGTTGGTAAACTAACCACAGTGACTGTAAATCAAGCAAAGGAAATTATTTTATTTATCGCCAAAAAAATACTTTAAATATTCTTAACTTACAATTCACTTGGTATTTTTCTTATTTTATTTAACTAATTTAATTTAATGCAATTAAATACACTTACAATTCAGTTAGTCAAGTGGTTAACCAAATCTAACCACCCCCAACCAACGAACCACTCACCCACACATTGCGAGTTTCCCTCATGCAAATTTTTCCGCAAATTGGCTTCATTTGCAACGAAGTGACGCCCTTAAATCATATGAAAAATGCCCACGGCAAAGCACAAAGGACTCACAAGTGGCAAGGACTTTCACTTGCAGCTATTTTCCAAACAATCAACTTATTACGACTGTCACACACCCGTCTCAGTCTCAGTCTAAGTCTCAGCCGACACGCGTAAACATTTATCAAAAATTTCAACTGTCATTTATTGCCTTAACGGTGTCTGTTTAAATTTTCCAACACTCGGCCGCAAAGGAAAAACACAATTGAACATTCATAAGCCTCGATTTTCCTTACCACCCGGAGCACCCACAAGAGTACACAAAAAGCAAAATCCTAATAACCCAAAATTCGCAAAATTGGCAACGTTCAAGGGCCGGGGAAATGGGTGAGGGAGAGGAAGAGGGAGAGGCGTGTTGTGACTACCCTCGACTACCCACTTGCCAATTTTCCGATGTGCAAGTGAAAATCTTTGATATGCCTTTGCCAAAATTTTACAGGCACGCACCCAGACCAGAAATAACAACAAGTACAAAAACATGGAAAAGAGCGTTGACGACACGTGACAATTGTTCTGTTTTTCTACACCCCCTCCTCATCCCACCACAAAGTGTGAGCATTGCGAAAATTCAGCAATTTCCTATTTTCCTAATGCTCGATTTGACGAACTCTTGTGCCGCAGTCAAGTACGTAATTCGCGGTTTTGGAGAGGGACTCAGATAACACATCGTGAATGGATTCATTTATTTTGTCGGTTTGGAATTAGCAAAAGGCATGTTGTGATTATAATTGAGTTTGATTGACTCAATTTAAGAAATTATTAAAATATAATATACTCAAGTATTATATAATTCATATAAATAATAGTCGTTTAGGGAAAATACTTGTAGAATATTAAATACAACATTTCAAAGAGTGCAAATAATTTAAATGAATTATAAGGAATTTATTAATTTATTCTTATTACTTAAAATAATTTTATATGTTTTTATAAACCCACATAAATAGATATTTACACTAATAAGTCTCTTAAATGCGACTGTCTCAATAACATCTGCAAACTTTGTTTCCCAGAAACTAAATATTTATTTTTGCTAGCTACCAAGTGTTGACATTTCAATTTATTGCACAATTAAAAAGTATTTCTCATATCCTGTAAGTGAAAATCATAAATTGTTCACCTATGCCACCTTCCTTACCCCCTTGCCATTAAGTCTCTTTAAGCCAAACTGGCGGAAATTACAAAGCGCCTAGGAGAGGCGCAGGCAGCTCTCCCCCCCCCCACCAAAAGCAGTTCCCAAAATCAGAGCGAGTGCAAAAAATACAAAAGTCTGAAGTAAAAATAAAAGACAATATCCCCTGTTCCCCCAAGGTCCACGGTCTATAGACCCAGCCGTATTCGCATCCAGTTGGCATCAAAATTATGAAATAAGTAAAAGCGCACTCCATGCATTAAAAACCTTTTAATTTGCTAAATCGCCTTTCCAGACATCGTCGTCGTCGTCGTCGTCGTTGTTGTTGCCGGAGCCACAGCGGAGGTAGCTGCATCTCACGGATACAAATGCGGCATACAGATACGGCCGTGTGTAGCCACGGCGCGACGGAAGCGGATGGACCAAGTCTGTGTGCATTTTTGAGATTTGCAGACGCCTAAAGGAGCGCCATGCCGCCTACGCCCACCGCCCACCACCCACCGCACATACATAGACACTTGGATTTGTACTTGGACCTGGGCAAAGTTGAGCAGGCAAAGCAAACACTCAAAAGCCAACGGCCCTGGCTGCCAGCGCTCCCCACTTCACCTCAGCTTCCATTGCCCTTGGTCTACATGTGGCGATAATTTCCACTTTATACTTCTGACTGCTGCCGACTTCAAATTCCTATGGGCTTGCAGTAAAATCAAGAAATAGCATCTCCGTCTGGCTGAGTACTCGTACCTCTGCTCGAACCCCTTACCAATGGATCAGCGTACCGAAATTTCGGCATTTCTCACAAAATAAAAAAAAAATGGAAATAAGAAGAAACTTGACTGAAGCTGTCTTTGAAAGGACGCAGTGAAGCGTCCACGAAATAATTTCATAAAAACCATAATGCATTTTAATTTTTAAATACTCTAACAAAGAGTAGAGTGATTTTGTCAGGTAACTTGTATTTATACTACTACTATACTAAAATATCATTATACCATGTTTGCCAAAGCTGTACTTAAATATACTTAATTATTCTTTTACTATAATATCATACTCTCTTTTTATTGTGTTTATAAATACAACTTGAACTCCAAGCAACGCCTTAAAGCATGCCACAAAATGGTATAAACAAATTAGTGGAACGCACAAAATCTCGCTGCATGTAAGAAAATAATTAAATTTGATTTCGAGCAAAATGCAATTTCATTTGGGAAATCGAAGGATGAGTCCTGGCTCCTGGCGTGTCCATGGCAATCAAGTATTGTCATTGCATGACTCCACAGATATATCGAGGGGTAGAGAGAGGGTAGGGGGAGGGAGGTGGCGGGTTGGGGACACGCAATCGAAATTAAGAAAAGTCTCGCATTTAATTTAATTGACAGCACGCGGACTCTCTGACACAGACAAATTCAACCCCCCGCATTGAAAAGAGAGTCAGACCCACAGACTCACCCACACCTGATCCGAAATACTCATTAAAACTGTATTATATCAAGGGAAATGTCTGCGTTTATCTATCGATTTGTTGTTGTCAATGATTTTGTAAATTCATTAGGATGTATTTGCGAAAAGAAAAAAAAAGGAAAATAAATAAATTGCAAACTCATTTACCGCGTGAAAATCAAAAACTTTTGCACTGGAAGAACTTCATCTGAATACGTTACAAAAAGCAGAATTCAGTCAGCCAAAAACATTCGAAAGCAAAGTGTGTTTTAACCATTTTTATAGACACTTTTTTTGTTTTATTCCTTTGCCCTCCAGTTCTTCTTCGTTTGCCGCCCCTAGACGCGCCTAGACATCGTCTGTGGTTAGTCCTGTCCTCGGCTCTGCACTCAATTTAAATTGTCTCCTTGGAGATTTGTGCAGCCTTCGATGATTTTGCTGTACAGTTTGGTACTTTGCGTGTCATGAGTTTTATTTGTATACCCTGTGGCCCTTTAATAGGGTATATCACCATTGCCAAATTTGATCAACATGAGCAGTTGAGTCGATTAAGCGCTGTCCGTCTGTCTGTTTGGGTAACTCACATCTGGCTGCAGGATATCTCTAAGTCTATCACTCTCAGCAGCTGGCAGTTCACTTGTTTTTCTTTTGAGTGCTTTGCTCTGCTGATGACTTGCCTGAAATTGTATTCCATCGAAATCGATAGTAATCAATCGAATATTATGGATAATTTGCAGTTTATTGAGTTACAGTCAATTGTGTAGTCGAGTCTATGTAAATTTACTTCGAGTCTGAGACTGTAGCATTATTTAATTTAAAGTCAATTGAAATGTTGTTAATTTTTTCCAAAGGTATTCCACATCATCATCGTGATCACGTGAAGAGCAATATTTAAATGCACTCAAACAGCAAAAAGCACCCAAAAAGAATGCCGAAATGAAGCTAATTTCATGCAAAATACACGCACATCAGCAACTACCTTTCATAAATGCTAAAAAAAGGAGAAAGAAACATAAAAAAGTAATTCAATTACCCGCATAGAGAGAGGCGGGCGACACGCGACTGAAAAAATCGCGCGCAAAACGCGCAACGCGCTCCAAGCACATAAATTATGAAAAACAACAACAAAACACACGAAATATTTTGGCCAGACTTTACCAAAATATACATCAACATGTGTATTAAATGTTTAACACGACTTTTCACTCATTAACGAAATGTTGGAAGCAAAAAAAATGAATATGAAAACCGCAAACCGTCAGAGGGTTGGCTCTGTTTTTGGCATAATTTATGCATGTGTGAGTGTGAGTGGGTGGGAGATGGGTGAGTGGGTGTAAGTGTGGGCTTAGCCAAGTGTTAATTTCGAGAAATATGAAGCATTATAAACAGCAAATGAAAAAAAAAAAGAGAATTTCATCAAATGGAAGCAGCAAAGCGAACGAATTCGTTGACGCGTATTTCGTGCGCTTTAAAACGCGATGTTTTAAAGCTGCGTTTCCCATGGTCCACTAACCGACAATGGCAAATGGCAAACGCAGTCGCAATCACAATCGAAGCCAAAGCCAAAGTGCAGACCCAAAGAATGTGACTCGATTCGCGAACCAAGCTCAAAACTGAGCCCATAATTCATATGCGCCACAAAGTCTGCGGCAATCAAAATGCCAAAAACCACAGCCACTTTTGGACGACTTCACGTTCCAAGTTGGAGATGGAGACGAAGCTAAAGTTGGAAATGGAGATGGAGCTGGGCTGGATCAGTCGCGCTGTCAGCAATAGACGAGAGTTGCTGATTCAACGACATAATTGCAGCCTGTCTGCGGTGCCTAATGCAAACAAACATGGGATTATGAGAGGTTGGTTGCAAGAGTTTGCAGACAACGAATTGATGCCACTCGTCTTCCACTCTGCCTCCCAGTCTGACCCGTAACAAGTAGCTGGCGAAATGCTTTAAAATTGGGCTCTACGTGTTGGCCCCAAACGCACTCAGGCCCAGACGTTGATCGTAGTCATCGATGGGTTTTTGTGAGATCGTGCGATAGCTTTTCATTAGCTGCGCCACAAATTGTGGCCTGAACCCAAGCCTGAACTTGGCCAATAAATACGTTACACAAATAATACGAGATCTAAAGTAGTGCACACTGGAAGTGCCAGTTTGCCATCATGTGCATTGCGTTTGACGAATCGATTGGCAACGCCTGAGGGCAAACTCAACCAAAACCCCGTCCCAGTTCACAATATGTGACTACCAAGCGGCAAACTAAATTCGATTGCATCCACAGACTGTTGCACGAAATTATAATTTCACCTACAACAATTTGGCTCCCGTTTCCATGCGCGCTACTAGTACTTGAATTCCCCTCTCCCACCACTTGTCCTTCCTCCTATCTAGTATATGAATTTTTCATGGGAATTACATACGTGATAGATTGTTTTATCCAACTCATCTCAGCTGAGCAGCTGGATGATTGGTTTTCCTGCTTCTGTGATTGCCATCGCTTCATATGCGACGTGACTGTGGCTCAGTTGCTGCCAATGGTTTATTTTGGAATAAAGCTAAGAGTATGCAACAACATGCAGACTATGCATGGAAATTAGTTAACAATAAAGAACACCTAATGTATGACCAGAAGAGAGTTGATAAATAAATGGAGAAAATATAAGAAATTCATAATATTACAAACAGAAAATGTATTTTAATTGAAATAAAAGCTCGAACTGTAAGTTATAAAAGGGCGTAGTTATGATGTAGGTATTATTATTAAATAGATTCATAAATTCGATAAGGAATTACTTCATGAATTGAAGTAAAGATTCATGTACAACTAAGAAGTGAAAGAATATTGGGTATACAAATCTTAAGTTCCTTCATAAATATATGAAGTAAGACATCTAATAACTTTACAGAAATAATGGTAACACTAGATAAATATCTCAAATCTCAGAAAATGAAGAAGTAATAGGTTTTTTACTATGTTATTATATAAAGTAAAATCTTTGAACTTAGTAGTAAAATAGTAATATTGTGTGACATTTCATTATTTACATTTGGTTTGATAAATAAATTCAGCTCCAATTTTCAGGCAGCTCAAAATTCCTAAATGGATAAATTCAAGTACCTGAAGCCTGCCTGGTGGACAGCATCGTTGATTCTATTGATGCTCTTGCAGGTGACGAAGGGTGTATCGAAATATGTAGATCTAAAATTTTCATTTGTGCCCAATTTGATAAGTCGGCTCATGGGCAGAATCTCCAATTGAATATATATATGAGAAACAAGCAAAACAGCTGAATAACAATGAAAACAACAACGACAACAGCAGAGGGAGAAGCATTACGAATAAATGTATGTAGATAGAAGTTTGTCTTAAGTACTCGCAGCACATGCAACAAAGTTCGAGATTAATGCATACACATTAAATAGAAATCTTTGTTGGGCAAACCAACAAGCTCTGGAGGCGGAGGCGCCCAGTGTGGACATGACCCCGACATGCTGCACAACAGGTGGTAAAAGTTGTTCGGCTCCTACACAGATCCTCAACAGCCTCCTCAGCCGGAGTGGGCAGTCCACATGTTGCAATTCCCAGAACATGTCAGCTGATGATTTGGGAACTGGTCGAACTGAATCGATATGGATGCGGCGCCACAAAGATCAAAAGTATGGCAAATGATTCAACCATTCGCCGGACACTCGTCAATGTCGCGCTGAGGGTCAATAATTGACCATTGAGCCGGGAGCAGGAGTAGAAGCTGTTGCCAGAGCTGGACTCGGTGCTGGACTCTGTTAATAGAGTCGTGATCAACGGCCACGAAGCAACCTGTAACGTACATGCAACATAGTGGGGCACTGACCACCTACAACTCTAAGTATTTGTTTTCGGGGCTATCTACAATTCGTTGGATGGTGCTGACGTTGTTGTTGTTGTTGGTGTTCAATTAAACTCTATGCCAATAAATTGTATGCAGTAAGTCGTTTAATCTAAATTAAGCGCCAGTCTTCTCTGGATATAGAGAGAGAGAGAGAGGCCCAGAGGATGTCTCTCGCCAGGCATCGATTGAACGGCAATTTCCATCAGCTGCATCATGTGTCATAAACAAGTTGCAAGGCGCCGACAATGCGCCACAATACATGCCCCAATCCCGCTGATTCCCTTACACATTTCCATAAACGACACCACAGCCATTGGCAAGTGCGTTTCCTGGTCGAAGGTGGAATCGATGTCTGGTTTCTTTTCTGGTTCTTCTGTCTGCAACTTAGACCGCGCCTTGTGTCTAGCATTTGCCTACGAAGCGTAAGCAATTTTTATGCTCATGTTGCACGTAATCACCGCGAGCCGCAGGTGGTAAAAGGCGCTCGCTTAGCTCGTGCTCCTTGCGAGTGCGGAGGGGGGTGGGGGGGGCAACATTGGCTCATCTGCCCCCAGAGCTGCGTTGCACTGATTGAATTGCACTAATTGCGTATTAAAGCTCAGCGTTTCAAGGCAACAAATTGCATGCAGCCAAATTGAATTACTTGTACAGGAGTCTTGCCACGCCTCCGCCCCCTGCCATCCCCTCTGGTAAAGCAAAGCCTGCCAGGTCCCGTTGCGGGCCTCTTTGGCTTTTATTTCGCTTAATTAATTGGCAGAGCCAAATGTCTGGCAACAGTGCGAATGAAGCAAAAAAAAAGGCAATGACAGTTGCCTGCCCCTCCAGCCCAAAAAACCGCCCCAAAAGTGCAACAAGAAAGCTGTCAACACAGCCAAAAAGAAGAACAGCTAACCCCTGTGACCCTACCCACCCCCCCTCACTCTTCGCCATGCTCTGCTACTCCAGGCTCCCCAAAATGCAAGCTGAAGTCAAGTGTCCTTGGAGAATATGTGTGGCAAGTGGCATGCGGCATGTTGCATGTTGCAATTCTTTCATTTTTTCGGCGTTTGCCAAAAAAGAAACACAAGAAACTTATTATTCTTGAGGCTGTGCACGTATTTTTGGGGAATATTCTGTGAATCAACTGAGGGTTGGGGCTGGTTTTTTGTTGTGGAGAAGAGGAGCACTCTTGAAGAATGTTGCTGATGCATAAAGGGTTAATTATAGCACACAAGGCTTTGATTATGAGGGCTTTTGAAAACAGCTGAGGGGCTAGATAAGAAAGCAAAGCTTTATACTATATTATAGATTGTTAAAAAACTGATAGAGAAAGTGCGTTTACATAAAATACTAACAAGATAATAAGTTTTCATATTAAGCAAACTTATTCCCACTTTTTTTACTAAAACACAACCGCAAACACAATAAAATAACCTCAGAAACCTAGTGAGACATAAGTCTCCTATGGGCATGGCAACTACACAAAGAACCGAAATACTCTACTCATTTGTTGGATGCTACATCCCAGTGGATATACCAGTGTTGCCTGGTTCCTCCGCTCGTAATAACAACATTTTTGCTTAATTAACACAACAAAGCAATGCCCAAAAAATATGGCAACGCTGCAAAAGGAGCAAAAAGTATAAGTATCCTCTATGCAGAGAGCATAATATACCCCTAACACAATATGAACAAGGGACGTGGGGCAGCTGAAATCTTGCATTACCACCTGCCAGCGGGTGGGGGATGTTGCTTAGGTGTGTGGGAAAATATCATAGGAAAATAGAACGAAGAAACACAGGCACTCACAATGCCCTGGCCCCACCCGGGTCCCCCTCTTCACGCCAGCCGCCAACCGCCACCTCTGAAACGTTGCCAGACAAAAAGATTTATGTTTTCTTTTCATTTTGCATTTCATATTTCACATTTTACATTTGGCATTTTATTCCGCAAAAAACAAATGAACAACAAAATTGTATAAAAATTTCTATAGTCGACTCTCGTTGCATACTTAAAGGCGTATAGAAAGCAAGAAAATGTTCAAGCACGGAAAAAGGAAAAGACAACGCGTTTCCAAGTGCATGAAAATAAAACACAAAATGCATTTCCCAAAGTATGTATAAAAAGGGTGCTTTGAATTAATACTTTTTCGATTTGCTTTGTTTCAGTCTGCCAGAAAGCTGAGTATGCCGAGGCTGAGGGTAACGAAGGGGAGAAAATCAAGAGAGTTCTTTACTTTTGATATCCTAAAGTAGACTTTAAGTTTTAAAGAGTTAATTTACTTTAATCGAGTTAAATCAGAGTGGAAAAGGTTACCATTATATAGTTATGCTGCTACATTTCTCAGTTGCTGGAATATTTAATCTCTTTTTTAAAATTATACACTATTTTACAAATTAATATAATAGAATATTTTCTAAACAATTCAAGCCATCTGGAAATTTGATTATTTTTATATAAGTTATAAGTCTTGCAAACTGTATAAGAAACAAGCTTGATATCGAAAAATTAAAATAAACTTGATCTGCGTATGGTATTCAGGAACTTACATTCCAAATTTGATGTCTCTAGCTCTTATAGTTGCTGAGATCCACGCGATCATACAGACGGACAGACGGACGGACTGACGGACGGACAGACAGACGGACAGTTGTCAATTGACTCGGCTATTGATACTGATTCAGAATATATATACTCTATATGGTCGGAGATGCCTCCTTCGGCCTGTTACATACATTCACACAAATTCATTATAACCTTTATTGCCCATTTTTAATGGATACAGGGTTTAATAGTTGTTTTTAAAGACAAGCTGCCTCTAACTTTCAGTTCATGTTACACTGCTTAACACTATGTTAAAGATAAATCGCTTAAAATGCATAGAATTCCTGAGAAGTGATCGTCAGTAATTTTCAAAAATTTTAAACTATACCAATTGATCTAACTCACATGCATAATAATGATGGACCGATGGATGGATGGAAAAGTGAGTTTGGTCAGCCAACTGGCGCCATGGATATACCATAAATCATACTCACATTCGACTACACACACTGGCAGACAGCAATGATTTTTGGAGCATGCATGCAACAACAACAACAACAATAGCTCCATCCAAGCTGACCAGCAACAACAATAGCAACAAATTGTTGAACAATTTTCCAATTTTCACATGCGAATTATGGGCAGCCTCCCATAACGATTGCCAGAGCATAACCCACCGCAGTTTCCATGGTAGATACGAAGTTTTTTTGGAGTGATTGATAGCATGTTATGAGTTAACATGCTATTATTAGACCACAAGATGCTACCAACAAAAGCAGCAGCAGCAAACAGCAACCAGCAACAACAACAGAGATCGCATTTGGAAAATGCAGTCCGAGGATCAGTCTAACCAAATGTTTACTCACGACTTTTCGCTTCGCGTCTCTGGGCTTTGGATTTTTCGTCATATTTGCCAATAGTGGAAAATTGTGCAAGAGAAATTGATTTCACATGATTTACGTGCAAGTTTTTGCAACAACAACAACAACAGCAACAACAACCAACAGCAGCCAAAAAAATAATTTCTAATGTCATGTTGGGGCTGCTGTTGAGGCTCTGGGGAAGGAAGAGGCCTGGTCAGCCGTTTGGCATCACAAATCAATAGCGATCGAAGCCAGCAACAAATCGATAATCACATGCCACAACAACAGCAACAACAACAACCACACTGAGCTCGTTAAGCGACCAATAGATGGCGCTAGTGATTCGTGGGGGCAGCAACTCAGACTCAGACTGGTTAACTGGTAGTTGGTCAGTTGGCCAGAACGACATTAACTGAATTTATTAGCATGTACTGCATTTTGACCTGCTGATTGGTAATTGATCTAATTGGCTATCCGTCAGATACATTTTCAGATACATAGTTTGTATCTCATATGCATTTCCGCTTCTGCCAAATGTCAAAGACAAAATAGACATTAAAATTCAGTTGGCAAGCGACGCGCAAAGTCAATGTCAACAAAACGATAAATTAATGCAAAATATAGCAACAAAAACTTAAAAATGTTTGCCTGTCTTATCGTCAGCTCGCAAATATTGCATAATAAATGAGTCTATAGATATTTTGTATACTTAAATAATATATGCATAACTGTTGTATACTGTTATTTCAACTGTTATTGGTTTATTTGCCATCTAATCGGATTAAAGGTCACACAGAAGAATCTGAAAGCTAAAAGATAGAAATGTCATCTCCGAGATACTCAAACGTATAATTTTCAATTGGTATCAAGAGAACTAAAGACAGCATTAAATTTAAAGTTACAGCAAGTTTTATATTTATTATAACAACATATATACAATTATATAACATTAAATTAAGCAAGTGGTAAATATTTAAGTAAATAACATAATTTATTTACATTTAAACTGAAGTTCACTTACAGAAGCACTATTCACAAATATTACAGGGTAGCTCAGCGCCTAGCATACCTTGTTATTAGCTGCTCAATTCATTTTTGGATTGTCTTGTTGACATATAAAGCAGACGGTACGATCTTTGAAGCCAGAGAAAATCTTAATTAAGATTTACTTTGCATTTTGCGAATCATTCAGCCAAACCAGTTCCGAATACACTCAGTACCCATTCACACACACCCAGTTCATGACTTGCCGGTTTAAATGAATGTAAGTAGAACAAGATCATAATATAAACCAGACTCTACAAACATCCCGAGGCAGTTGCTCCCATTTATATAGTATATATATGTTGAATTGACAATACGCATACTTAAACTATATTCAATTGAAAGAAACTAACCAAATCTCAACTGAATTTCACCTGTTTAGCACAACTTTCGACGCACAGAGTTCAGTAATTCAGCCAAGCCGCAGAACCAGTTGGCATAAATTGCAAATTATTTGCTTAAAAAACGTAAATGTAAAAAAAAGAATCGCTAACCAAACCCACAAATTGATTAACTGCGAAAGATGATCAAGAGTGCTCAAGATATGTCCGACAAGTCGACTTTGGGGGCATCCACAGAAGATGCCGCTAGGTGCGTGCAACACCATTTAAGGCGACAGCTTAATTAAAATTGTAGACACTTCAACGTTACTAGAAGATGTTCCCAGTGAAAAGTGAGAGTCTCGGAGAGAAATTATAACAGAGACCCAGACCCAAAACGAGGCTCCACATAAAGACCACAACAACAGCATAAAATACTGGTTTTTGGCGCTCGCTTATTCAGACAAAACATAAAACTGTCAATCCAAAAAGAGACCCGCATACCACTGCCCTGTATCTCCGGTCCCCTCTAGAGCTCTAGAGTCGTCTGGCCGGCTGGCCGGCTGGCTGACTGGCTGGCTGGCCGGCTGGTTTCTTGGCCCGTCCGCTGTTGGCACTTAGCATGCGCATGCGCTACCGTTTTCGTGGCCAGTTGTATTTTAGCCATTAGCACGTTCGGAGCTGGAGTCTCGAGTCGAGTCGCCTCAAGTGTGAAGTCATAGAGAGTCCAAAAAAATATCCAAAAATATACGTACAACTAAATGATAGTAGAAACTAAAAGTGATTTTAAATCTGGCTTGTGAATTTTGATTTCTTGTTGTCTCCCCGCGAATGCGAAAGTTGCGTGCAGAGTGCAGAGCCTTAAACGACTGAACAACAATACGCATAAAAGCCCATATTCATTTCAATATACAAACAAAAGCGTGCAATATTAACAACAACAACAACAGTTACAACAAAAGCAACCTTCGTGGAATCCACAACAAAAAGATCTGTTCAAAAATGCCATCAGCCAGCTCCCATTCACGTCTGTTCTTCTACCTGTTGTGCGTCGCCTCTCTGCTGGCCGTCTCGAAATCGGATACCGGTAGTACAAAGAACTCCTACTTTATGTCGTATTTCTACTATCTGGTTGTTAACTTTATCAATCCATTTGCAATGCCAATGTTCTATCGCTTTGTTAATGTTTGCCTAACATAACAAAATTTCAAATCGGGCATTGACTCTTCCAAAACGAATTTAAAATTTAAGTTTATGTATATACCAACTCAATAGTTAATGTCCAACTGAAACTGTAAATATCTCCTAAACTAAGACTGCTATTTGAGCTCAAATGTGATTGGCTAAGTGGTTTATTTGATTAGTTAGTTATAATGGAATTCCTTTGTCTAGTATTTTGTACTTGTACCTGCAACTTTGTGATAACTTCCATGAGGCAACTTGATAATATAATACTACAATAAAATGTATAAAAATTCCTAATATGTGATGGTGTTTTATTTGTAAATATATTTACATAGATTTAAGCTAAGCTAACACAGGGATATTAAGATTCTTTTAAGGGAATTTATCATAATGTAAATGTTCTGAATATCATTTATGTTAGCAGGCCCTAATACTACTATACTATACTTAACCTTGTACATATTACCCTGACCAATATCAGCAAAACTGCAATTCTATTGCCATTGCTGATTATTATTAACTACTATCTAAAATCGCTAAAAAAAAAACAATCTACGATCAGGGGAACGAATGCCAAACGCCACATAAAAGATCAGAGCGGCAATTAAAAATTATACAATAACCAAAAGTAAAGACAAAGTTCAGCTCATAAGGGCCATAACAAGTTACAGCAAAAGACGTGACGTGACGTCTATTCAATGTCAATCCACGACTCCAACTGCAACTACTAGGTAGCATAGGTATAGCTGAATACCGAGTATCGGCCATAAAGCACATTGTTAAAACCACATAAGACTCACATTCACAGCCCCAACATTAATCACCTGTCCACGTTCTCGACGTACTTGAAGCTTGCTTTTTGGCATTGTCTTGACTTGACTTTGTGGCTTTAGCTAATTAGCACATTATTCGTATTAAAGGTACAATTTTCACATGATCTTCAAGCATTCTTAATAATATGTTTAACAGCTGTGTCAGAGAGTCAAACCCACACGCAAATGCCTGCTCAGTAGAGACAGACGGAGAGAGAGACTGGTAAGTGGAGAGCATGCATCGATGAGTTACCAGTTTTTTTACGCTCTTTCCCCATGTACATGACGCTCTTGTCCATGATCTTGACCACGAAGACAACACTCCGCGCCAATCTGAACCGATCAGCTTCGCAGCTCTCATTGACATCAAAAATACTCCCAAGTCTCGTCTCTGCTCTGCTCAATTTGCTTCATTCGGAGGCAGTCAAGGTTAATAGTTGAAACTGTTCGACGTTAGGTGTTGTTTTTGTTTTCTTCATTGCTTTTTTTTGTTGATTTCCTAACAACGCGACGATTGCCGGCTGCGTCAGTGTCTTTGACGCGGAACTGTTTAAAATGCGGAAGTTCACGGAAGATTATTAAGCAAAAAAATTATAGATTTTTGTTTATTTTTGTTAGTTGTTGGATGAATAGTGTGAATGTTATGTAGAGAACTTGAGCTACTAATCTCGATTTGTCAAAGAAGTTTGTTTTGATTAAGCACCGGGAAGTCAGAGAACATATTGTATATAAATCTTATCTCTGGGACACGCCCACCAGCCATTATCAGTCACTACTCCATTCAACTCTTACATGCTTTCACAATTCGCTCGCAGTGCCATTACAGCCTCCAGCCGATGACTTGGCCTATGATGCTGCCCTACAATTGGGCATACTGAATCATCGACTCAATCAGCTGACACATGAGGAGGAATCGCGACAACTTGGTCTTTCTAACTTCACCATCAACAATCTGGTTAACCGCATACCCTGTAATTGTGACACGGGTCTATGCAAATGCTGTGCAGGTAAGTACGATAGAAAGAATCGAGTCGAGCTTACTTAAATCATTTGATTTACTTATCGCAGGTTTCCTTTCGGTGATTGGCATGAACAGTTGTACTGAGGTCGCCTACCGTCCCGAGGAGTTCTCCTTTGAGCTGAGGCTGAGGTTCAACAATAACATTTGGTTCCGCCACAAGGTATCTGGCCAGAACCCTCCACCATTCTGCTTCAGGCCACCTCGCTTCAACTTTGCCCGCGCCTGCATTCAGTTCCATGACATTTGGTTTGTTGGCCGCAATATGCACGTCTGTATGTACATGTCCGGGGAGTTTCAGGGCTTCGAGCTCTTCGAACGGTAAGCTCCGATTTGAGATACTATATTTAGTTACTTATTAGTTCTATAACCTATGTATATCTGTAGCAATTTTGATTGCCTTTTGTTTGGGGATCATGGCGTTAAGATTGTGCCACCCGAGCAGTCATATCCCGTGAGGCCCAACGATGTGGACATTGACGATGCCGATGATGAGATAGAGGAATACGATGAGAACGTTGTGCGTAGCTTAGCCGAAAAGATGATCTCTAACTGATCTGTAAATAGTACAAATAACCCACTCTCTATTTATTATTATACATCATCATCGTTAATTTATTAAAACATCTGAAACGCTTTGCGGCATGTCCTTTTATTATGCGGCACTTGGAAGTCTAATCACTTGAAAGCAAAAAGCCCCCGCCAAGTGGCCACCTGATGCGCCTTCTCCAAGTGTGAAAACTGCAAGTGGCGACGTGTCATATTCAAAGGCATGCCACAAGCTCAACGTGCCACTCCACTGCAGTTACCCCGTCCTCATTCTCGACACAGCCACAACATGTGCAGTCGGCGCATCCGCATCCTGTTGCGCCTCTCGTCCTGGCGCGCATTCAAGTGCAAAATAAAACACAAAGCGCATTCAAATTCTAAAGGATAATGCAACCGGCGGTTGCACTGCATGTGCAACTGCAGTCGATGCTGCACAGCTATAAGGGGGATGAGAAGGAGGCGTGGCAAGGACAAGGGCAAAGGCAAAGGCTTTGGCAAGGCTTTGGCATATGCAGCAACACGTCGACTGACGGAGCTGGAGCTGGAGCTGCTGCACTTCGTTTGACTCGCAGTTGACTGTAATAAAGGACTATTTAGGGCATTTGCCAGGCGCCTGACGAGAATGCAATCAACACAGGAGCAACAGGAGCACGCCACGAGCTGCTGCAAGTATAATTTCGCACTTGAGGCCACAAATCGAGGCTGCATTCAAGTGGATGTGGTCCGCTCTTGGGCGGGGGCAGAGTCAGGTGTCATGCAAATGAAAGGGAATATGCATATGCATTTCATGTTAACCACTTGTGGCCCACAGCATTTCAATGGAATGAAGGTGTGAAGGATGATTACAACGCTTATGAAAGCATATTAAATAGAATGGGTCTTTATATTAACTTCATATCCTAAAAGAGGTACTCACATCTTACAATATTTTAACAAGTAGCTTTCTCTCCTTTCTTTCAGTTCTATCAAATCAAATCAAATGTTATACAATCGAAACTATTCCCTATTAATTATCATTAGTTCTCTATTATCAATAGGATAAACAATAGACTTGACAATTCAAAAAGAAACTTCCCATTGAAGCCAATTATATTGGGCTGGCTATTAAGCTATTTAAAATCCACTGAAGTTGCCGTTAAACACATTGACCCCTTGGACATGTTAACCATTGGACCGGGGGGAGACGGGAGCTGAAAGAGGTGTGAACAAAGCTGACCATAAAAAACCCGACAGGCGGCTAATTTAAAATTCAAATTTGAGTGCGCATAAATGAAATGCATTTAGTGTCAGTAATTGATTTGTTTACACACAACAAACACAAAAAAAACACACACGCGACACGAAGACATGACAACAATGAGTCGACCGACTGACCCAACTGACCAGCAGGAGAGATAGACAGACAGAGAGACAGACAGACACACAGCAGACAAGTACAAACAAGGGAGACTCAACAGGGGGAGGAGAAGTAGAACTGGGCACGCAACTGACCAGCGTCGACCCCGTCGACTATAATGACAACTCCGACCCTTATTGTGCTTGTTGTCCGGCGCAACAGATGCAGATACAAATCACTTAAGGTCCGCTCCGGTCAGTTGATGCGATTTGCAATGATACCTTTTTTTTTGTTTGGGTATTCTGTGTTGTTCCCTGAGGTCAATTATGTTATTTCCGGTTTCGTGTGGTCAGCAACAAAATACAGAAAAAAATATTGAAGTGTCATGGTCAAGTGGTTAGATCCGTGGCAAAGCGAACCCTTGGGCATACGGCACACATCCTCAGCGCTGGATTGTGTTACGTGTATTTAATCTGGCTCGATTACACAATAAACAAATAAGTATATGGAAAATTGTAATTGAATAAAATTTCCGCCTTAGGCGTCAGCATACAGGATTATCGAACAAACATATGCTGGCAAGAAAAAGTATAAAAATATTTAAAGATATTACACTTAAATAAATAAGTGAGTATAACATGTCAATTGGTTTGCTAAAATACAAGATTATTAGCTTATAAATTTACTTAAAAGAAATGAAATAAATAAATTTCAAGAGATTTTCCTGCTTTAAGTTCAATTTGCCTGGCACTTTTCAGGGCTTTCTCTTTCTTTTGATGAGCAACAAAAAATGTGTCTGGTAAGCGAAAGGAAAAAGCAAAAATTTTCA
The DNA here is from genome assembly GCA_958299025.2 of Drosophila histrio. Taxonomy (NCBI): domain Eukaryota; kingdom Metazoa; phylum Arthropoda; class Insecta; order Diptera; family Drosophilidae; genus Drosophila; species Drosophila histrio. The sequence goes on along the minus strand of OY729167.1, from coordinate 16,718,609 downwards.
AACTACCCCCAAAAGTAATTAAAAACATGGTCGTCGCTGGAGACGAAGCAAACGAAGCGACCAAGCGACGAATGTTAATCAAAGCAGAATATAGAAAAATTCAAGAAAATATCTTAGAGTACTCAGGGCAGAGCAACAGCATCAGAGACATTGTCCTTGGGGTATAATTTCTTTTAAATTTCGACATTTCGCTTTGAGCTTCTTGTCCGAATGTTGTACATACATCTTGACAAAAGCAAACAATTTCTCATTAATTACTTGAGCAGTCTGGGGGGATATAAAGAACTTATAGAAATTGAAATGGAAAACTTAGACTGGATTAATGCTAAAATATATCTATAGTATACATTCATTTAAAATCCATTCTTTACTCCGTTATATCTTGTTTTTACATAAAGCTCTTAAAGTTAATCCACAAATATTTCATTGCAATTTATTGATACCATTAGTGAATATTATTTACTCATTCCTAAAAAGCCTACGCATAACAAATTTCCTACGCATTAATTAAACTTATCGAGCAGCCCAAGAATTTCGAGTCCTGCATATGGATGAGCGGCAGATGACGCGTAATTTGTTTACCCAAAAAATGTTCACAATTTTTCATAAAAATATCTGTGACGCAAAATCTTGTCATACAGAAGAGGCGACACAACTGAAGGATACACGACGAAAATCGAAAGGATACGCACGCCACACAGACACATACAAGTGTAAAAGCAGAGCTACACACACACACAGACACACACGCACACTGTGAACTTATGTATGTACAGGACGAAACGCGACTTTCATGCGTGATGTGCGTGGAATTTCCCCTCTTTGCGTTATATGTGTGTGTGTGTGTGTGTGAGTTTATATATTAGAAAGTAAATAAGGGACCACGAGGTCTTTCGATTTTTGGGGTGGCGTTTCGGCCAAAGGGTTAAAAATCTGTGCCTACATGCGTGAGCCGTATGTGCGTGTGTCTGTGTGTATGTGCGATAACAGCGTTGCCAGCTTGTCGACAGAATTATCTGGGCAGAGCAATTGCGAAGAGGACAACAGTGGAAGACAAACAAAGTCATTTACATAGCTAACGAAGTGGGTGAACAAAGCTGTGCGAAAACACACACAGAGAGAGAGAGAGAGAGAGAGTGAGTAAGAGAGGGGGGCATGAGAGAGATAGATAAAGCAGAGTGGGGAAGTGGATCCCTGGAGCAGTGGGGAGATGTGGGTGATGATGGCGCGTGTTGGCGGTTTGTGGCAAAATAAAATGGCGAACGGCAAGCAACTTACATTTTATGTGTCAATTTTTACATTTTGTGTCATCTTATCAGGGAAAGCAGCAACAGCAACAGCAACAGCAGCAGAGAGAGTGAATCGAAAGGGGGCAGGGTATTCAAAGCCATCATTACGCATTCAAGCTGGCAACTAAAATCCTTTCTTCTCTTCCCACCACAAAGAACACAACAGTGAAGCCTCTTTGTTGTAGGCCATTCCAAGGGCTCATAATGAATATGATGGGTTTTTATCAGCGCGCTGCGGGTCAATGGGGAGCAATTTTTGTTGGTAAACGCATCTCAAAATGTGAATATCTCAAAATTATATAATAGTTAAACCCTTTACCCATTTGACACAGCTGACGCCATAATCTGGCCAATTTCTACAGAGTTTCAAATATTTTTTGTTGCATATTTTAGCATATTTTACGGTACAGAGTTGCCATATTACCTTTGTTATCCCCCGAAACGGTCTAAAATGGCTTTCATATGCAAATTGCGGAAACAGAGTCCTAAAAATGTGAAATTATTCGTTTCAAGTACTATTTTTATATGTAGAATATGTGGCCATTGGAATAACACAATCAATAATCCAATAATAACTATTAATATTTATTTGGAAATCATAGAAAAACGAGATTAACTTCCTGATGGATTTTATCTAATTCCTGCGTTAAAAAAAAACTATTTTTTCTTGTCAATTATTTTTTAACAATCCTAATTGATACTCAAGATAAATCGATGACAATATTTAAGGCTGTGATCTTTTGTAAAATTATAATTTAAATTGGAGAAGTTCACATCTTTAGCTGCATTTAAATTTATTATTATAATTACCAGTTCATCTTTTACACCTTTTGTGAACTGTCCACGCAGCTGAATTATACTTCTTCAAAATAATTGAAATCACATGTAGTAACGCACAGAAATATACATTTATTTTACAGTAGAAGGAGGGAATTAAACATTTAAATGAATTATCATAAAAATTAGAATATCAGCTCTCACATTTTGATATGTGGAATACGAGTCCTCTGAATATAACACTAATACTTTAATGATTATTTTAATGTTTATTTAGAAATCATACAAAAACCCACAGTTGGTATACATGTGTTATTAACTTGTTTATAGTCAAACCGTTCCATTTTATCGGATGTTTGACTTTTATAGAGGCCAGTGTTATTAAGGGCCGTACGTCCCACAGGATTCACAGCCAGGGTCACCAGGGCCACCACCGAGTGGGCCACCATTGCCAGGGCCACAGGAATCACATCCAGGGTCACCAGGGCCACCACCGAGTGGGCCACCGTTGCCAGGGCCACAGGAATCACATCCAGGGTCACCAGGGCCACCACTGAGTGGGCCACCGTTGCCAGGGCCACCACCAATATCCGGGGGTCCAAAAACTGGGGGAATACCAACCGGAAGGTCACCAACCGGCGGGCCACCAACCGGCGGGCCACCAACAGGCGGGCCACCAACCGGCGGGCCACCAACAGGCGGGCCACCAACCGGCGGGCCACCAACCGGCGGGCCACCAACCGGCGGGCCACCAACCGGCGGGCCACCAACCGGCGGGCCACCAACCGGCGGGCCACCAACCGGCGGGCCACCAACCGGCGGGCCACCAACCGGCGGGCCACCAACCGGCGGGCCACCAACCGGCGGGCCACCAACCGGCGGGCCACCAACCGGCGGGCCACCAACCGGCGGGCCACCAACCGGGAGGCCACCAACCGGCGGGCCACCAACCGGAAAGCCACCACCGTAGGGGCCACCCCCGTAGTGCCATCCACCGTAGGGGCCACCACCGTAGGGGCCACCACCGTAGGGGCCACCACCGTAGGGGCCTCCACCAATAACCGGGGGGCCAACAACTGGGGGGCTACCAATCGGAGGGCCACCAACCGGCGGGCCACCAACCGGCGGGCCAACAACCGGCGGGACACCAACCGGCGGGCCACCAATCGGCGGGCCACCAATCGGCGGGCCACCAATCGGCGGGCCACCAATCGGCGGGCCACCAATCGGCGGGCCACCAACCGGCGAGCCACCAATCGGCGGGCCACCAACCGGCGGGCCACCAACCGGCGGGCCACCAACCGGCGGGCCACCAAACGGCGGGCCACCAAACGGCGGACCACCAAACGGCGGACCACCAAACGGCGGGCCACCAAACGGCGGTCCACCAAACGGCGGTCCACCAAACGGCGGGCCACCAAACGGCGGGCCACCAAACGGCGGGCCACCAAACGGCGGGCCACCAAACGGCGGGCCACCAAACGGCGGGCCACCAAACGGCGGGCCACCACCGTAATGGCCACCACCGTAGGGGCCACCACTGTAGGGGCCACCACCGTAGGGGCCACCACCGTAGGGCCCACCACCGTGGTGCCAACCACCGTAGGGGCCTCCACCGTAGGGGCCACCACCAACAACCGGCGGGCCAACTGCCGGCGGGGCAACTGTCGGCGGGGCAACTGTCGGCGGGGCAACTGTCGGCGGGGCAACTGTCGGCGGGGCAACTGTCGGCGGGGCAACTGTCGGCGGGGCAACTGTCGGCGGGGCAACTGTCGGCGGGGCAACTGTCGGCGGGGCAACTGTCGGCGGGGCAACTGTCGGCGGGCCACCACCGCGTTTGCCACCACCGCGTTTGCCACCACAGCCTTTGCCACCTTTGCCTTTGCCACCTTTGCGTTTGCACTTACCGCGTTTGCCCCCACCGGGTGGGTCACCACCGAGTTGGCCACCACCGAAGGAGCCACCACCGAAGGAGCCACCACCGAAGGAGCCACCACCAATGAGGCCTAAACCGAATAGGTCATTACCAAGTGGGCCACCACCGAAAGGTTTACCACCGCCACGGCCAGGACCGAAAGCTTTACCACCGCCACGTCCATGACCAAAAAGTCTACCACCGCCACGGCCATGACCGAAAAGTTTACCACCGCCACGGCCAGAACCGAAAGACTTGCAGCGGCCACAACGGCCAGAGCGACGACCGCCAAAAAAAAAAGTTCCATAGACGTTGCCAATAAGCAGAATCAGAGCTAGGACCAGAATCTAATTAATCAAAAAAAGTTTTAATAACTGATCAGTTCAGGTCCTTGAGTGTTAACTTCAGACTTACCCAGAGTCGTAACATGGCTGAAACTATTTGTTCAACTAGTGCACAAAATGGGAAGACTTCAGCTTTTTAAGCGGCTGGGCTTACTATCTCGGTGAAATTTGAATTTAAATAGAAAATATGTAAATCTTCGACTGCATTAACGTTTTTAATTATAATTGCAATTTACCAATTCGTCATAGGGTTATGCACTGAATGCACTACAAAGAATATTTACATTTTTCTCCATTCTTGTACATTTGTTCCTTTTTTTGAAAATTGTACAGGCAATAAAAATACATGTAATATCATAGTAGTGGAAAGAGGGTATTAAGCAATTAAATAAATTGTTGAGTACTATAAATGTTTATTTACAAATAATAAGAAAAGCCACTGTTGATATACATGTATTATTAACTCGTATATAGCCAAATCGTTCCATTTTATCGGATGTTCGCCTTTTATAGAGGGCAGTGTTATTAAGCGCCGTAAGTCCCACAGGAATCATAGGCAGGGCCACTGGATTCACAGCCAGGGCCACCACCGGGTGGGCCACCGACGCCAGGGCCACCACCAACAACCGGGGGTCCAAAAACTGGGGGCCTACCGATCGGGGGGCCACCAACCGGAGGACCACCAATCGGGGGGCCACCAACCGGGGGGCCACCAATCGGGGGGCCACCAACCGGAGGGCCTCCAACCGGGCCTCCACCGAGGGGACCACCACCGAGTGGACCACCACCGAGGGGACCACCACCGAGGGGACCACCACCGAGGGGACCACCACCGAGTGGACCACCACCGAGGGGACCACCACCGAGGGGACCACCACCGAGGGGACCACCACCGAGGGGACCACCACCGAGTGGGCCACGACCGTATGGGTCATCACCGAAAGGGCCACGACCGAATGGGTCACGACCGAATGGGTCACGACCGAATGGGTCACGACCGAATGGGTCACGACCGAATGGGTCATCACGGAAGGCGTCACCACCGCCAGGGCGACGACCGTTAGGGCCACCACCGTTAGGGCGACGACCGTTAGGGCCACGACCGCCAGAGCCACGACCGTTATTGCCACCACCGCCAAGGCCACCAAGCCCAGGACCACCAAGAATCACTTGAGCAGGAGGAGGAGGAGGTGGAGGAGGAAGAGGAGGAGGTGGTCGGAGTCCTAATAGACTCATCAAAAGTGTCAGACTTCCATAGGCGTTGCCAGTAAACAGAATCAGAGCTAGGACCACAATCTAATTGATCAAAAAAAGTTTTAATAACTGATTAGTTGAGGTCCTTGTGTGGACCCTTCAGACTTACCCAGAGTCGTAACATTGCTGAAACTATGTGTTCAACTAGTGTACAAAATGGAAAGACTTCAGCTTTTAAAGCTGCTGGGTTTACAATCTCGGTGAAATTTGAATTTAAATAGAAAATGTGTAAATCTTCGACAGCATTAACGTTTTTAATTATAATTTCATTTCACCAATTCGTCATAGGGTTATGCACTGAATGCACTACAAAGACTATTTACATTTTCTCCGTTCTTGCACATTTGTTCCTTTCTTTGAAAATTTTACAGGCAACAAAAATACATGTATTATCATAGTAGTGGAAAAAGGGTATTAAGCAATTAAATAAATTGTTGAGTACTATTAATGTTTATTTACAAATAATACAAAAATCCACAGTTGGTATACATGTATTATTAACTCGTATATAGCCAAACCGTTCCATTTTATCGGATGTTCGCCTTTTATAGAGGGCAGTATTATTAAGGGCCGTAAGGGCCACAGGAATCACAGACAGGGACACAGGATTCACAGCCAGGGTCGCCAGGGCCCCCACCGCCAGGACCCCCACCGCCAGGGCCACCACCGCTAGGACCACCAGCCGGGGGGCCAAAAACCGGGGGACCAAGAACCGGGGGACCACCACCGCTAGGGCCACCAGCCGGGGGGCCAAAAGCAGGGGGCCCAAGAACCGGGGGACCACCACCGAGTGGGCCACCACCGAGAGGACCACCACCCAGTGGGCCACCACCGAGAGGGCCACCACCGAGGGGACCACCACCCAGTGGGCCACCACCGAGAGGGCCACCACCGAGTGGGCCACGACCGTATGGGTCACGACCGTATGGGTCACGACCGTATGGGTCCCGACCGTATGGGTCCCGACCGTATGGGTCACGACCGAAGGGGCCACCACCGAATGGGTCATCACCGAATGGTCCACCACCGCCACGGTTAGAACCGAAAGGACCACGATCGTTAGGGCCAGGACCGAAAGGGCCAGGACGGAAAGGTTCACGACCGTTAGGGCCACGACGGTTAGAGCCACGACCGCCAGATCCACGACCGTTATTGCCACCACCGCCAAGGCCACCACCGCCAAGGCCACCAAGCCCAGGACCACCGAGAATCACTTGAGCAGGAGGAGGAGGTGGTGGAGGAAGAGGAGGAGGTGGTCGGAGTCCTAATAGACTCATCAAAAGTGTCAGACTTCCATAGGCGTTGTCAGTAAACAGAATCAGAGCTAGGACCACAATCTAATTGATATAAAAATATTTTTATTAATGATCAGTTCAGGTCCTTGTGTGGACACTTTAGACTTACCCAGAGTCGTAACATGGCTGAAACTATTTGTTCAACTAGTGCACAAAATGAAGAGACTTCAGCTTTTAAATTACTATCTCGGTGAAATTTGAATTTAAATAGAAAATGTGTAAATCTTCGACTGCATTAACGTTTTTAATTATAATTGCATTTTACCAATTCGTCATAGGGTTATACACTGAATGCACTACAAAGACTATTTACATTTTTCTCCGTTCTTTCACATTTGTTGCTTTCTTTGGGAATTGTAAAGGCAACAAAAATACATTAAATATTATCGAAATAAAATGTGCAACAACGAAAAGAAATTTGCTTAAACTTCATAGTAGTTGAACGAGGGTATAAAGCAATTAAATAAATTGTTGAGTACTATTAATGTTTATTTTAAAATAATACAAAAAACCAAAACTTTAATGCATATAGTACATAACCAAACCGGTGAATTTTATCGGATGTTCTTTGCACCTATTATCCCTAGAAAAGCGCACCGAAACCACCGAAACCACCGCCACCATCGTCACCGCCTCCATTAGTACTAAGGATTATTGGAGGAGGAGGAGGTGGTGGAGGAGGTAGAGGAGGAGGCGGTGCGAGTCCTAACATGCCCAACAATGCTGTCAGACTTCCATAGGCGTTGCCAGTAAGCAGAATCAGAGCTAGGACAACAATCTGTTTGACAATAAATAATAAATGTATTTATAAATGATCCTTTAGTGGAAGCTTCAGACTTACCCAGAGTCGTAACATTGCTGATACTATTTGTTCAACTAGTGCACAACATGGACAGACTGCAGTATTTAAAGCGGCTGGGTCTACTATCTCAGTGAAATTTGAATTTAAATAGAAAATGTGTAAATCTTTGGCTGCATTAACATTTGTAATTATAATTGCATTTTACCAATTCGTCATAGGGTTATAGACTAAGATTGTTTATTCTTTTCCACGTTCTTGCACTTTTGTTCCTTACTAATAATGTAGTTTCTTTGGCTATGGGACAGGCAACAAAAGTACATTTAAAACTAGTGAAATAAAATGTGTAATAACGAAAAGAAATTTGCTTAAACTTAGTAGAGGAAAGAGAGTATTAAACATACAAATAAATTGAATACTATTAATGATTATTTATTAGTACTAATACAATAAAACCAATATTGGAATACATGCATTATTTGGTCGTGTTATGCATAACCAAACCGTTCCATGTTATCGGATGCTCGCTGCACCTATTAACCCTAGAAAAGCCCACCTAATCCGCCACCACCGTTACCGCCACCACCGTTACCGCCACCACCGTTACCGCCAACAGGTAATATTATTGGAGGAGGCGGTGGTGGAGGAAGAGGTAGTGGAGGAGGCGGTAGGAGTCCTAGCATGCCCAACAATGCTGTCAGACTTCCATAGGCGTTGCCAGTAAACAGAATCAGAGCTAGGACCAGAATCTGTTTAATACATAAATATTTGTATTTTATAAATGATCAGTTCAGGTCCTTGAGTGTTAACTTCAGACTTACCCAGAGTCGTAACATTGCTGAAATTATTTGTTCAACTAGTGCACAAGATAGACAGACTGCAGCTTTTGAATGAATAGTGAGCAATTTTTCTAGATTAATTTACATATCTAATTTAGAATATAATTTAACCAGTTCGTCATACGATTAGCATTATAATAAGTTGTCATTCCCTGGCGATACTGAAGTATTCGTTTTTAAATTAAGAATACGATTACAAACTGAAACCAGAACACATTTCTATGCATTTTCTTACTCTTTATAGAGGAGTAATCAAAGTATCAGCAAAGTTAAAGCTTTGCCATCTATCTATCTCTATCTGTACATATTCTACAATAAAATCATTATCATTGATACATTTTGAGATGTTTTATAGTTTATATATCGTAAATAATATTATATAAGTAAACTCACACATATACCAAAAAATCAACAGTGATCAATAATCAGGAACAACATTTTATTTTACAATCCAATGGACCAACTTTTCACACATTTGGGTAAAGTGGACACTTGGGAGTTCACCGTTCAGTCAGTTTCAAATAAGGTTTAATTCAATCCGCCCTTCTATCCAAAAATTGATCTTGCTCCATTAGTTAATGCAGAATAGCTATCAGAGATTCCTTTAGTTATACCAGAAAATATGTTACCACTCTCTTTTTCGGGCTCAGGCTTTTTCTGACCTCTATTATTATTCTGGCTTGGCGATCTGGTTGGTGGGGGTTTCGTGGTTGTTGGTCTTGGTTTGTTATCATTTGGTGGCACCGTTTTATCTTGTTTCGGTTTATCATCAGCAGGCTTAGTCTCCTTCCCATCTTTCGGTTCCTCATCTTTATTGTTCCTATTTCCAGCGAATAGTCCGGTTAATCCGCTGGGAAGCCTGCTGGTCAGCCTGTTGGACAACCCGCTGGTGAGTCCATCCAGTCCATTGGACAGACCATCGGCCACTCTATCGGTCAGTCCTTCACCCACTTTGTCTATCCTGGAGCTCAATCTGTCGGTCAGTTTATCGGTCACCCCAGTTAGTCTGTTAGCAATTCCATCTTGCACTTTGTCCACTCTATTAGAAAGTCTCTCGGATAGTTTGCCAGCCAATCCAGGCCGCTGAGTCGCATGCGGAATAGGTTGATTTGGATATCGTATATGGGACAGTTCTAACGGCGAATATGGACTCCTTACAAATGTAATTAGATCACTGCCATCCGAAGACTCAGCAATTACGCGTTTCAGTGGTTGTTGTGGTGATCTTTTTGTACCCAGAATTGTATATATTATTCGAGTTGGGAAGAGGGAAAGGTTCTCCAATCCTCTCGTGATTTCATCTGCCCGATCAAGCCAATCTCTCATGCCAGAATGACACGTGCCACAGACCAGGGCCAGTGCCAGAGAGAATATCTGTAAATTGGCAGCAGACTCTTCTATTAAACGTTTATTTTAAAGAACAAACAAAACTTACAACTCGTCGTGACATTACAAAGCCCCTCTTTATACTATGTTAATACCTCAGGGCTGCTTGGAAAACTGCTGCTCTATATAGAAATACACAGTTTTTAAAGCAAATATGCACAGTCTAGAAATAATATTAATGCAAATTAAGATCAACACTAATTAGAGGGTGAGGAAAGTTCACACTTCAGCCAATAGCTTCACTTTAATTATTAATAAATGCACTGATGTCATTCATATCTCATTGCAAAAGAAAAGCAAAGATAAGATATACAAAATCTATTTATTTACATATAACAATCGAGACAAAATGCCATTTAGATTTCAAGGAAAGAAGTCTTAGTCCTACTATTCCTACAATTCCTTAGCGTCGAAGAGCACAGGTTATTTGTAATTCTACACAAATCTACCAAAGTTAAAGTTCTAAATGAACTTTCCACATAAATGATAAGCGGAAAAATGATAAATGCAGTAAGGATTTGTAATTTTATATAGTTTATTTTTAAAGCATCCCAAACAATGATTGAACAAATTAAAACATATGTAGATCTATATATAAAAAGTGTAGCCAGTTAATCAATCGGGAAAACTCCAAGCCAATGTAACTCCCTCCATTGACATCGATTTTCTTCTAATGACAAACTTATTCTTCGTTTTTAAAAGAAGAAGGAATATCTAGGGTCGGAGGAGGCGGTGGCATAGTATTTTTACCGTCTTCAGGCTGATAATTATTTTCAAATAAATCTGTTCTTTCTATAAGTGAATGCAATCCTGCTAACAAAATCTTTGGAGCGTTAAAACGTTTGGCGACAGTTTCCACAACCTGTGGAAAACTCGGTGCATCGTCTTCATGAGTTAGCACAGCTTCAAGTGTGTGTGGTTTAAGGCCCAAATGCATACTTAATTCGCTGGTAATATCATGGGCTATAGTTCCAAGATTGTTGAATATTTCTTCTTGCAAATCCTCAAGACTCTTCGGATGAATAAGATTGGATCCCTCGATCTTTAAGTTTAGTTCAGGGAGACCCACATCTTCCGGTTTTGGCGTTGATTGTTTATCGTCGTTGCTGATTTCAGTTTCTGACACTTGTCGTCTTCTCCTCTTGCCGGGTTCCTTAGCCTCGGAATAGTCGTCAACATTCACGCCTTTCAATGAACCCAATAGATCCGGTTGTGGAGTATCTGTCACTCCGTGTCCAGAAAGTGATCGCCAGTCAATAGGCAAGGCCGCCTGGGCGGCCTGCGTAGATGCCTCACCCATTGCAGCTGCAACGGCAAAATCCAAATAGCTAGAGCCAAGAAGTGTATTCAGTAGAATTAAAGATGCTATCATGGCCTCACTAACGAGCGACACAGAGCTTCCAACGAGTAAGACCAGCGAGAAGACAATCAACTGCAAAGATGCCACAGATTGAGATAATTAAATAGGAGTATAAATCTTAGCCAAAGAACTTACAGTCAATTGCGCCATTATAAATTGAATGAGAATACCACTACGTAATGTTGACAACTGCCACTCCACACGAGAAACACCAATTTTTATAGCAGAACTTGCAAACGTTATTAGAATATAAATTTACAAGTTTTACAGATGCAATTGTAAGCCAAAGTTCAGTTTGGTCGAAGAGTTCATCATGGTGTTAACTTTTTGATTGCAAATATTGCAAATTACACACGAAACTAATGCTCTTAATAGAGTTGTCAAACTATCGATGGAACTATGGAGTATTGATCTCAATTTCTAATCTATCGAAACTATCTGTACTCTTAGTCTTACACTGTATTCAATAAATTACCAAAATGTTTAAAATCATAAGTATAACAACTATGTATTGATAAGAGAGTTTAGTAAAATAGTTTTTATATATGTATATTTTGATATATTCTACTTTTCGTTATTGGAAAATGTTGAGAAATAATTCTTCAGTTTTTAAAACTGTCTTCCTCTCTCATTCGTTCAAAAGACTTTTGACTTATTGCCTTAAAATCAGTAATAATTCTTAATTTTCAATACCATATATTATGAATAGCGGGAGAAAGTGCGATGTTAATGGAGAATACTTGTAAAACGGAAGCGGAAATAAGCAAAGACGCCAACGAAGTAAACATCATATATATAAACGCTGCCAGAAATGTTCGTTCTGGGTTATTTTGACAGCATTTTGGTAAGGGGAGTTGCCGTTACTATACTTGATTTATAAATACTCGACATAAAATTTATGGAACGTGAATAAAAATGGCGTAGACTCTTAGCCATATGATTATTTACGCGAACTGCCTGCAACTCCGGATGCTGGGCAACCCCCGCAGGCAGCTGGAAATGAAAAACAGTTCAGAAGTTTTCTAACAAATTGCTGTACTTTTGGGGAAGAATGCATATGAGCCCGGGTCTCAGAAGGGTTGGCAGTAAAGTAACCCCTCATCCAATTGACGCCAACACTTTCTTGGATATACTATACGATATAAGTGTGCTCTTTCTTTTTTTTCAGAATTGGGTAATTTCGTATACTTGACGCCATTTGCTATTCATATTTTATATTTTACATTTTATGCCTTGGCCCTTGCTGTTTCGGTTTATTTGATTGTTCAGAAATTTATTCGCTCATTTTAAAAATTAACGACCTTTGACTGATTCGCCCCGATACCCAGACAGTCATTCGCTTGGATGCTGGGAATAGAGTCAGTACCTTGTTTATATGTGTTCACATTATTGTCGGCAATTGCGAGTTGTACAGTCAGAAAGCATTAAATAAGTACATTTTATCATATTTTTATAAGCACTTTGTGTTGTCTTAATGTTATTTCTGTTTAATGTTTGCTCCTTAAAAGACTCTTCGACCCAAAAGGTTTATAAAACTTGTATAAGCTTAAAACTGTGCTGACTCATGATGCTGACGATTTCAAATTATATTTTAATAGCATAACTATGGTATTATGGTTGTTTTCTGGTTTTAAAGAATATAGGAAACTCCTCTATTAACAAAATACATATTAAATTTAAAGTTTTCAAGATATATATTCAAGAAGTGACATTTGTCTAGATGTTGTCTTAACTTGTACCAGAAAAGAAGAGGTTTGCGGAAGAATAATATTGACAAGAAGCGTGACACTTTAAAGGATGCTTCACACAGGACACAGGACACAGAATAAGCGAAATAAAAATAACTCAAATACAGATCGAACTGAACGAAAGTAAATACTTAGAAGGTTACAGTTCCTCTTTTTTCTATCTTTTTTTTTTGGTTTGGTTGAAAGTCAGCCACTTGGAGGGTTGATGGTTTGGGTGAATTTGTTTTGCTTTTTTATGGTTTTAAAAATTTGAATAAAGAGCAAGTCTAAGGCGTTGGAGGGTTGACAAACTGCAAGATGCGACTCCCCCATACTCGGGCAAGGGCAAACGGAGAGTTCAAAGCGTAGACAACCCTCACAAACTGGAATACTCGTACTACAGGGACTCTGTAAAAGTTTTGACTTCGAGTGCGCGAGGTTTTCACTTCAAAAGTGTTGCTTGAGATGCTGCCAAAGTGGACGCCTCCCAATTCAGTGTCCCCCCCCCCCCTTCTTTTGATAAACATGAACACCTTCTCAATAGGTTGTCAGTGTTAGCCACAAGGGGGGTTTGTTGGGGGCGGTGCGGTGGTGCAAGACGTCATTCAAATGTGTTTTTATTGATGCGCGCTTACGGCGCCGGATGTGTTGTCCTTTGGGTTTTCCATTCTAATATCCGCCGGTGATAACTTGAATTATTGACAAGCAGCAGCAGCAACAGCAATGACAGTCCACACAGCGTTGTCCAGCTTCCTGCTGGAAAAGCTCCAGTTCCATCTCCATCGCCATTCCATCTTCTTTTGCCGTTACTTGGTCAATGTCCCTTCTCGTTAATGTGGGCCGCCATCGTTTGAGTTTTATTTTCCGTTGCTTTGGCCGTTGATTTGATTTGGGTCCTTGGGCTGGTCACGTTCTCCTCATGCGATTGCTCTGCCACCCACAATCCACATTAAAGCGAGCACTGCGTAAGTGTTGATATCATTTCGGTCAAAAAGAAATTATCTGATAATATTATTTCACTTTTATTGACTTCAGTGCTTGGCAAAATAACCGCACTTAGTTTACATATATATATATATATATATCTATATATATATCTATGTATCTAAGCAAATTCAATTTGGAAACATTATGAAATTCTAGTAGAAATTGCTAACAAATATTTAATAATTAGTAAAAACTAACAAGGCATTAGCTGTATTAGACTAACAGCTAGTATAGCACACTAATTGATCATTTGGACACACGCATATTTCATAAAGTTCTGTCAAAGAGACTGGGGGATTCCTTTTGGATGCGATAGATGGGTTAGCAAATGGCCAAAGTGCGAGAATGCGTGTCGTATGTAAATTAATAGTAAAGGAATAGACAAACACACAGCTAATATACATATAGAGAGAGGACGGAAGTGTGAGTGAGACCAGAGGCAAAACATGCAAAGGACACCGAAAGGACACACAGCACAAGGACACACAGCACGCACAGTCACAGGAACAGGCACAAGTCTCAAGTGCTAATAAACTACAAGCACATCGAGAATGCGCGTTAATAATTTATGTGGACTAATCGACCCCACTGGATAAACATCATATGCAGGCTCTCTTTCCCTATATGGCAGCAGGGGAAGGCGGGGGAAGGCGCTCTGCTGCGTCGCCTGTCAACATCAACCCTTTCTTTTTTCTACCCAAAATAGTGCACAAAATTTATGGGCAATTTTGGGCTGTTCCAAGTCCAAAATTTACCTTGACACTATCAGAGCTGATGTATCTACATGAAGGAGCGATACTTTCCCTATTAGCTAAGCAAACAGTTTCATTCTTGTTTGCATATCATAGAACACACACACACACACACACACAGTGGCATAGACGTAATGTCCTTTCATTGTTTGAAATTTAATTAACAAAAGGGTCAATTGTCGCGTGTGGGCGGTGTATTCTTGTAGCCACTGTTAACGCCTGACCTCTGTCCGCTGTCCGCTGTCCTCCCTCGCTGGACAGTTGGTAAACAATATTTTTGATTAATTTATGAATATTCGTGTGAAATTCTTTTGTGTTTATATTCTTTATTTTTTTATTATTTATGCCTGCATGAGACCAGTTCGCGTGCTCCGCGAAGTTTCCCATAAAAGTTCAACTTTAATGAGCGAATATTTCGTAATTATTCTAATTATACTTTTATCGTGCGTAAGTGTTCTAAATTAAATAACAATATACTCATTGGTTTTACGATCAAAGTAATATATGACCATCATTTACCAAAAATGATGGAAGGAGCAACACAGTTTTTTTATTACATTTCAAATGTAATCATACGTCGTATACAATCTTAACTAGAATTTAAACTGAAAGAGATTACAATCAAATAACAAGTCATATCTCATTCACATCCCTTGGGCCTTGGGTCCAATCCATTTTTTGACACTTGTGTCTAACCCGAAAGTCTAACTCACACCTCGACTATCTGACAGAGCTAAACTATTTTCAAAATCAAATTAAAAGTGAAAACTAATTCCCACACATGTTGTGAATGTCATGCCTTTGTCTGTGTTGTCTTTCCGGTTTCCCATCCTCTCTATCTCTCTATCTATCTGTATCTCTTTCCAATTCAAATAGTTGACAAAGTTTTGCAAAGTAATAAAATCAATAAATGACTTCTCAACTTTGTCCGTTTGTTTTGTGGGGCCACTTTAAATTTTTTGGGCCAAGAATTTTGTTGGGAAAGGTTTTCGAAATTGAAATTTGATTTATCTGTTGTATTTGAATTTTGGCTTTTGTCATTTGAATTATTTAATAGGTACTTGGAGTTGTATTTAAAGAATTTACATTTAAAAGCAATTCATATAATATTTTGTTGCTCTTCTACTGCTTAAGTTTCTTCTACTGCATAAAATACTATAGCTTGTATTTAAGAAATTGAAATTTAGTGTTAATAATTAGAGAAATATTTATCTTCAATACTTAATGGATGAATATTATCTAAATAAATTGTATTTTCTTTTAATATTTAAATACACAAATTACCAATACTATCTCTTCGATTTTTGTGGATGCTCGTTGAATATTCTTTCCACAAATTGTTGCATTTTGCATGTGCTAGCTTAAGGACCTCCAACCGATTATTGTACATCATCCTGTGTGCCGTCTATGTTTATTCTGGCAACTAAGCACCTTGCTGCGGTGCCTGGCATGAATTTTTCATGACATTTTTGCAGTTGAAACACTTCAAAGGATGCACAACGAGTCTGCTGGCTGTGAAGCATAAGGAGCAACTGACTAACTGACTGAGCAAAGTGTCAGCAAACATTGCAGTCAAGTCGAGGATGCTGCAGATAGCTTTAATGGCATCGACAAGGGGCGGGTTGAAGGGAGAAGGGAGAAGTCAGAAGTAAACGAATTTTTAAGGCATAAATATTAGATGTGTAAGGAACAGCAGTCGACCTGGTCAGACGATTGGAATATGTGCTAAACTGTCAGTAATTGAAGACATGCAGAGCACTTTAGCTCACACCCCCACAACCCGCACACCCTTCCCCGCTAACACCCCTCTCAATTGGACACACTTGGATATTCAGAGGGAAAACCCTTCTCGACGTGCGCTTTCGCCACGGCAATTAACTTTACAAATCGCATGTGAACCTGTGATTAATTATTCCAAAACCGGACACTCAACTCTAGATCTGGCAACCGGACAGTTAACCCATTTCGTCCTGGAAAAGGGTTGCACTAACAGCTGCACAGTATGTATGTGTGTGTGTGTGTGTGTGGGGGCGGGAAGTTGGGTTGGTGTGTGTGTGTGTGTATTTTTGACATTTCACAATTTTTGCTGCCGTCCCAAAAAACACATTTGATGAATGTTTGCTCATAAGGCGTAAATTGAAACTATTCTTGACCAGACTTGAGTCCGAATCCCATTTTGACCACATGCCACTTAGCACATGTTGTGCAATCCCTTCCCCTCCCCTTTGCTCGCTCTACACATGATGCCCAAGTCAGAGCTTAACTTTGGTCAGTTTTCTTATCGTTGGGTCACAAGTTTGGCATTAATTTTGATTTGGTCAACACTTCATTAATCACGCCCAAATGGAAAGTGTTTCGGACTCTTGTTCTTGGGCCCATATCTCACACACGTAGTACTAATCTCCTGTGGTCAAGCACATGTGTGTGTGAGTGTGTGTGTGTGTGAGTGTGTGCGTGTCGAAAGTTTTATTACAACCTTATCGCTTTATCGAACATTGAAAGGGACGACCCTTTTCAAGGTTCGTCCTTGTGTGTTCCTCCAATTCAATTTCTATTTCGAGGCACGCACGCAGCATCCTGTCGGGGAATGGGAGGGGGGAGGGCGGGTCATTTGCATATGCCTACCGTGCTGTTGTCCTTGTTTGAGGATCGCGTTGCTTTAAGCCATTACGCGTTACATTTTAAAATATTCAACGATCTTTTGAATTCTCCTCACACAACCTTATCCTAGGTGCAAACACATGGAACAGCTGTTTGTCTATTTATTTTGAATATGCCCAAAAGGGTTATTGGGGTTGTAATCCCTGTGCCCGACTGCATCTCTAAGTAGAGTACGCGAGATGCTAAACCCAGCAGCTGATAGGTAGTCAAATGGGGTTAATATTGGACCAACAATTAGAAGCGTGCGTATCTGTCAGATGAAACGAGTGATAAGAGCGTGAAATTTGATAGATAAACTGTGTAGAACTTGAGGTATTTCAACTAGAAGATACCCTGTAAACTGTACTGTACTGTTTACTGTACATCCTCAGTTCTGACAATCATAAGCTTAACTCAATTCAATTGCCACATCTTCAATTTCTCATCTCGTCTTGTCTCGTCTACAGCTACAACTTTAATGGCAGATTCCAGCTCATTCCCACTCCCAGTATTTGTAGATGCCAAAAAAGGCAACAAATAAAAAGCGGAAAATAAAAATATAATTTTATAACTCAAAAAGTGGAAAAACTTGCTTTGGCTTCGAGTGGTAAAAAACAAGCCAAGCAAGAACCGAATATGAATGTGAACTCGGTGAGGGAGTATGCTCGTATCCTTGCTTATCCTTCATATAATTTGCACGGTTAACTGTGTAGTTGTTTTTGCTGCCGCTGCCGCTGCCGCTGCTGCTGTTGACGGTTGATGAAGAGCCGCAGCAGCTGCAGCAAATAGGAACAACAAAAAAAACGTTCCCCATTTAATATGCAAAGCAACTGCCTTAGGTGCCTCAAGTTGGGGCATGAGTGGGCGGGGCGGGGGCGGGGGCTCGGCTCGTAGTTTCGTCCAAGTTGAGTGGCAAAAAGTTAATGGATTGTTATCTTGCGGTTTCCTCGGGTGCATGCAACCGCCACTCCAGTGGACTTTGTCTGCAATTAAAACGCGTGCCTCATCTTGGGGCACTTGTGCTTCGTTTGCAGTTAATGAAATTGTTATAAGTGCACTTCTAGCCATGAAATACTACCATATCCTTAACCGGAGCCAGCTGCTTGGCAAGTCGTCGTTTCATACGAACCATGTAAAATATTTACAAAAACTTTTCTTTGGCCTCCTCAAATGAGGGGCATGAGGCAAGTCGCCAAACTTTTTGCCACATGAGTTTCAGCTTAATAATGAAGTGATTATTATCATTCAGTAATTGTTGGCAATAGATTTAACTGCGAATTCTGGCTAAAGATTCTTATATTACTTGTGAGTCCCCAATTAAAGTTGCAGTTCAAATTGCTCGCTTATTAAACATAAATTTAAGACAGGCAACAAGAAAATCGATAACCTACATTTGCAGCATTGCGAAGTCGTAAGGATAATGCCCAAAAAAAAAAATACTCCACATAAAGAACAAAGACAACAACAACAGCAGCAACAACAACAGCAAGAACAGCAAACAATTAGAGGCACAACATGAATAACAACCCTCAATTACAACAGCGAATTTCACTGTTTTGCAGTGTGTGTATTTTTTAATTAGAACAAAACGGGAAAACAGGACGCAAAGGATATGCCAGCCACGCCGTTTGATAATGACGAGATGCGAGCACGTTGAACTGTTCCCCAGTTAAAATGTTCTGGGCGAGTTTACATTGTTCAAGTCATGCATGAGATCTGAGTATTAAAAACAGTCTTAAGGCAAAGGATCTAAGGATCTCTGTAAGGTGAAACCCAGTCACAAAACTCAAACAATTGTTGGCTTTCTCTGTGAATGATACGCGTTCTAGATTTACTTTCTTAGGTGTTTTCACAAGCCAAATAAAGTCACGTGTCCTTTGGCAACATGTGAGCAGGACACAGGCAGCCAGCAGACCTTAAGAAAGAACTTCAAATATGCCCCAAACACACAATGTCAACTTTGTATTGTATTTTTGTTTTGTCCTTATTTTGTTAAAGGGTCCCCGTGTCCCATGTCCTTTATCCCGTATCCTGTATGCTCTGTGCTGGTCATGTCAGTCGCATATGCTAATTAGGCAATTAATATTTGTGGGCGAGACAACTTAATTTATAGAACTAGAACAGAAATATGCTTTCTGTTATGAAATGCGATACTTGGCAAGTCCTTTTTAAGCCCAGAGAGTCCTGGTCTGAGTGTGAGTGTGTGCGTCATGCGGCAAGACAATAAACTTATCACATGTTGCCAACGCTTGGGCCCAAAAACTTTTGCAACGAGTTTGATTTGCGGTTGAGATCCCAACTCCTTGTGTCCTGCCAGGCTGTCAGGTCACTGATATGCGGCTCAGGCTCTCAATCTCAGTCTTTCATCAACTGCCGACGCACAGTCAGCAAAATAATATTTTCTTAGAGACGATTTTTGAGTGCATGCCACGCATAACTTGCCACAGGTTGAGCATGGGCCGGGGGGCATGCAGCAACTGTCTTGTGGTCACCCCATTTGTACTTGCAGCGCCTGCAAGATGTTTTAGCAACTGCATATAAGGACTCGAGTCGTGTATCTTCAGGCGACATTTGTCAGATGTCGAGTCGACTCGAGTTGAGACTCGAGTTGAGTTGGGCTGCGGTTGCCCCAAAAGATTTGATTAAGTTTGTTTGTCTTAAGCTGACAGTCAACTGGGCAACCGGGCAGCCGGGAAATACGATACATGCCACATTTCTTGAAGGATGCTTAAATAAATATATCAAAGAAAAACTACTTTAAGCATAGGAACGAGTGTATGCTGTTTGTAATTGGAAAAACTATTTACTTCTGATGGTTCCTCAATGCCTATATAATCCGCTTTAAGCCATAAAACGTATTTGATTCCTTCACAGAAAAGATGCTTAAAATTTCCACACGGAAATAAGTTAATCGCAAGTAAAATAACTTCGAGCAAAATGTAAAAAAAAGGAAAATTGTTAAAGAAACGAAAAGCAAACACACGGCTCGGTAACGGTAAACTTTTTCGCATCCAAGTAAAGTTCGCATTACGTATACGTAATGTGGCAATAAATGTTGCGCTCGATTAAAAAACCATTGCATACTTTTCGGCGCTTCGCCTTTACGAGCACTGCGGTTGGGAAGGAGCAAGGACTTGTCTGAAATCTGTTGGGCCAACAAAGTAAAAAAAAGATATTGTGTAAACTCCAGACGGGACCAGAGTCTCTATGTGTGTGTGTGTGTGTGTGTGTGTGTGTTTGAGTGTTGTTAACGCGTCAGTTACAAGACACATCTCGCAGATACAATGCGTATACACGCCTCCCTTTTCAAGATGTGGTTGTGGCAAGTGAGTCGCTTAAGTAAGTGCTTGTAATTTTGCCTTGAGACTTTGCAACTGACGATTAACTGAAGCCGGAAAACTGCCTGAAAAAGTAAGCCATGTAAGAGAGCTGCGAATCAGGCATGTTAAGAAGTAGACAATTCTCAGATGGTAATGATATGATTACGTAAAGTTTGTCTTTAAAGTTGTTCACATACCTAAAGCAATTTTCTTCAATCATCTTTAAATTGGGGAATAATAATAATCCTTCTCTGGGTTTTCACAAAGTAAAATACCTCTTGAAATATATAAATCAACATTTCTTTTTCTCTATTGAAATCTATTGCATTTTTCACAGTGCAGACTTAAGAGTCGCTTCTTTAACTGTCCGTAGTTCAGTTTCACTGTAAACTGAAAACTGTGAATAACAAAAAAAAAATCAGTTTAGGTGTTCTTAATTAGCAACAAGCATGAAAAAGGATAAAATGCAAATAAATAAGTACAAACTGAAACTAAAGCTCGTCAAATAAAATGTGCGCTGAAATAGAAAGCGCTGAGAACTAAGTAAAACAGAACAGAAAATAGAAAGAAAAAAAATGGGAATAAAATTATAATGAGACCGAAAACAAAGCAGAGTATAAAAAGTTTTTATTTTATTTTAATTTTAGTTAAATTTAATTTTGTTCACAGATTTTTACTTGGTACTCCCAAGTATCAGATTTCAGTTTTTCCCTCCCTCTCTTTCGCTTACCTCGCACTCTCCGTTGCAAATTGTTATTCGCACTTTTTTGGTTAAACTTTTACTTCTATTTTGGTCAGTTTCTGTAGCGTTTGCGACTCCTTGATTGCTCTACGAGTTCCGCAATGATACTTCAACTTTTTACCAGCAGTTTGTTTAGTTGACTTACCTGGAAGCGTGGAACGGGGAGTGGGGAGGGAAATCCCTTTAATAGATTGGTCCAGCGAACCAGTTTTCTTTTGTCATTGTCCATTGTCCACTTATCCAGTTGCTAAACATTTGCCGTAACATAACACACATAAGCAATTGGCTTCACTTTGTTGACCACCAACCGCGTGTTGGGTTGACCACTTCAATGCCAACATCCTGCGTCCATTATCCTTACTGTGTGTGTGTGTGTGTGTGTGTATGATTACGTTAAAGCTCATTATGCAAGTTGATCAATTTGTAAATGCGCCTTGTACAATTTTCCGCAACATTAAAACTGACCTTAGGTCATTTGGGAACCGGCTCTATGCGCGTGCCCACAAAGGATCATAAACTCAGTCGTTGACTCTGCCCCTGTTCCGGTAGCCAACCGGTTTGTTTGCCTAGGGATTGTTCCCTCATTCTGTAATTCCCTGGAGAGAATGCAACCACCAATGCCAAACGAAGCGGAGACACGAGCCTGCACTCAAGAATTGCCATTTGTCCTGCCCCTGGACAGGGGTCAGTGGTGTTGCCAATTGGTTGCATGACATTTTCATTTACTGTCCATGTTTATATTTGTATATTTAAATTTGTATTTGTTGCATGTGGTCCCGTCCTTTGTTTGCTCAATAGGGGCAAATGCAGCGCTTGGCATGTGCAACACCCGAGGGCAATGAATTCTGTTTAGGGTGCTAAGTGCACTCGGCAGAGCAAGAAGGGAAAGTGCCGAGTTCTTGATGAGTTTGAATTTGAATTCAATATACTCTATACGTGTAGACAGAAGTGTGTAAGAGTATTTATGAATTACAAAAGGAAGCTCGTTCTGTATAATTATATTATTCATTAGTATCCATCATGCTCAAGCATTATTCATGTCCATATTCTTTTTCCCATTCTTAATCTACTTGAAACTACAACATAACAATCTCAGTCGCTTTTTCAACTTCAAATCTGATATATTCTCATATAATATCTATATTTCCTTTCTGAAATCATGGCTGAGTTGGAATACATCTCTCAAATTAAGAACACCTTGCGGCGCTCGCGACGTCACATTTCCTTCGTGAATCTATGGAATGGGGTGAGTGACAGTCTTGAGTCTGGGGTGATCTCAAGTTGTATCTAATAAATGGTATCTATTATCCCTTTCAGAGCCTTTGCTACTACCCGAAAGCCTTGCATCCCAACAGCAGTGTAATGTGCCGCTTTGTCACGGAGAGTCCCAACTGCTCGTACTATGTTTACTACATTGACTATTTGAAGATTATATTCTGCACTTTAAATCTGCCCTGGTATAGTGGCTACATCTTTATAGTGGCTTTAATGCTGGCACTCTTATACGGTCTGTTGTTCATGATCTTCAGATACTTGTGAGTATTGCAGTTTACCCCGAAAATTGATACAGAATATTATATTTAAGTCTGTCTATTCTCAGTGCCCTGCCCAGCTATCTGACCGTGATGGAAATGCTGCCTGTATCGCATTTTGCATTCAGTTTCTTCTACTTTGGCTTTTGCGTATTCACGTCCGACTATGTGTCCCTCTTCTTCGACATGACCTTTAAAAACAGCTATACAGCTTCCCTGCAGTTTGCGAGACACATTGGCCATATTCTGCACTTTTTCCTGGTGGGCGTGATGGCACTTTGCGTCAATGGATACCGTGTGAATGTCGTCCTGTTGTGGGGCAGCATGTCCTTTATATTTGTGGGCTACGTCTATCTGCTGTGGGTGGTGAACACGAAATACGAGTTGTTTGGACGTCAAGACTTGGTCAATGATGATACGCATACGCTCTATATAAATGCCTGGACATTTCTTTTCGTCTTCGTGTTTGTTATGTTTCTGGTAATGCTAATATCCTACTACTCAATGCGACAGATGCGGAAACAAAGATCGAAGACAAGTGTATTCCAATTTAGTGACTCATTGTCCGATATCCCCAGCGATGCGGAAATGTCGGGAACAAATGTTAGGATCAAGAATATGACGAGGACTGGCGTCTGGTGGAAGACTGTGAATGGTTCTGTCGACCTAAGGAATCACCATAAAGTCGTGATCACAATTCTCGTAAGTACATCGTAAGTTTATTCTCGAATTAAGCTGAAGTCCTTCGCAGAGTCCCTTCTACTTCGTAGCGGCCAATATGATACCGGTAATTGACATGGATAGACCGATGCATGGTTGGTGCAAGCCAGTGGCAATCATCAGCTTACTGGCCTTTCCCTTTATGACGCTGGGTCTAAGGCCCAAGGCACACACTATGTTTATGTTTCTTGCCTGCTCCTGGTTCTTGGCATTTGTGGCTAGCATTTCGACGGAATCACTGCGTGAGCCAAACTATATTTGGCTAAGGATCTACTCTATTATTGGCTTGGTCATGTACTCGGTGCTGATGCACACCATTAACGGGGAAATTAACAATCTGATCTGGCAATTCCTGAGCATGCGATTCAGTCCCATGCCCGACATGATAGCAATCCACTTCATCAGCACCGGCCAGGTCTTTTGTATGTCTGTGTTGCTCGTTTGTCTCATACACAGGCGGATGCTCGATGCAGCCTTCGGTGCGGTTATGAGCGTGGTCACTCACGCCATCTACATGGCGTTGCCCCAGCTGGTCCTCCAGGAGAGCTACAGCTCCAACATATATGCAAGTTATAGTTAGCAATAGATTAAGTTCTATTCGTAACGAACTTGTGTGATCCACAGATTATGTGCACCTGCAAAGCGTTTACCTGTACAGTCTTCTTTCTGGTCATATTCTTCGGGACGCTCTGTCATGTGTCGATGAGTGGCAATGAGTTTCGCATGTCGCTCTTCTTCTATCTGGTCGCACTATACACGGCATATCTACTCTATCAGCAGTTGACCTTCAGACAATGGATTCATCCTTTTGGCGTAGCGCACAACATCCGTCCGCCCTCGTATTCGGACAAAGAGTGGGCCTAATCAGCAGCGAGTATACATATAAATAATGCTAGTTATAATACATCTATATGAAGAACAATCATGAATCTACGACTTTAATCCGATTCTCAGCGATTTATGATTTTGTCGGGTTTGCAAATGACTCCCAACTCCTTTTTTTTTAAGGACTAACAAAGAAGCTTTTGTGCTTAAATTTGGTTTGATGCCCGAGCAACAAAAATCGTTGCCTACTTCGGGGGTTGTCGACGTCTCGTTTCGTTCCTAGGCAAATGTGAATTGATGAATTTTTGTTTTGCCATTAAATTTTTGGGCATTTGCCGCGTCTCAGGGTGTTAGGAGGTAGTTCAATTCCAAAGATTTTTAGATTATTAAAAAATGTTACAAGAGAGAGAACG
Source organism: Drosophila histrio (assembly GCA_958299025.2). Taxonomy (NCBI): domain Eukaryota; kingdom Metazoa; phylum Arthropoda; class Insecta; order Diptera; family Drosophilidae; genus Drosophila; species Drosophila histrio. The sequence goes on along the minus strand of OY729167.1, from coordinate 16,693,693 downwards.
AAGTCGTCTCCTACAGGACGTCGCTTGCCACAAAGGAGTCTGGCATATTTTGACATTTGCCAAATTAAAGTGAGTTGCGACTTTTCTATCTTTCCCTTTTTGGCTTCATTGTTGCTGCTGTTGTTGCTGTTATTATTGTTCTGGCACCTTTTGCATTAAATATTAATTCATGCATAAAGTGGGAAAAAAAAGGAAAAGTGCGAAAAAAAAATGAAATGTGAAATCAGTGCAGACAGGACACGACACTTTTGTTGGCAGGACGTTAAGTCAACATGCGGTTTGGCATCATTTGGGATCCCTGCGAATCGCGGCTAGCTTTATGGCTAAATCCCCCCTCCCCCCACTAGTTCCCTTTGGTACATTGTGTTATCATCTTCAACTCCACAGGCGTTGGCATGGCAAACAGCAAATTGCTTTATTGTCTTCCAAGTTGACTAGATTAAATAATGAAACATTTTGTCAATTTGCTGCATAATTTCCTTATTTAATATTTCATTCATATATTTAGTATTCCTAAATATATATTAACCAATTGTTAATTACTATGATTAAGTAAAGCATCTACATTAAAAGCTCTTAAATTGCAAAGTTCTTTGGAAGTTTTTACCTTTTATTAAGCTTTTTTTATTGCAGCTCCATTGTTTTAAATTTAACTACCAGCTGATAAATATTACACAACACACATAGATGGCGCCAGTAATTTATTTTTCCGCCATCTTTTGGTTGATAGCAAATCTGGTGTACTTTTATTAGTGCCATCACTGTTAGTTTTAGTTCAATGAACGCCAGATGGTGCTATTTGAAGGTTGTTGTCAAAGATATCCCAAAAGTATATTTTAAATAATTACCCTTTGGCATTTGGCTTGGGCATTTGCTAAGTTTCATATTAACGGATTGCTGGTACTTTTCAGAGACACACACCTCTTAAATGATTAGGGGAATTTCTGTTATATGTTATAGGAATATTCTGCACTCAAGTTGGCAGCCTCATTTGTATGTATTCCTCTACAACCCTGTAAATATATCAGCTGTTACTTTTGGCGCAAAATTAAAATAATTAAATTGAAAGTACGTTTGTAAATAAATGTTATGTTTTACTAAGAAAAGTCGGGAAATGAAAGTTGTTTTGTACTCTTTCAGGTGCAGTAAGCTATAATACCATAAAGGACAGTCAACGCCACCGCCAATTGCTTCGACGAAGCCCCATTGCAGCCGAGATTATTTAGACTTATTATATACTGTGCCTCGTCTGGCGTCTGGCAGGCGGATTGAGTGCAAGAAATGTGCCCGAAACTCTGCGCCTGCACGGAGAAGAAGAGTGGGGGACACGGTTCGTAGTCATAGCCCACACAGGCGTCTGTCAAGTCATAACTGAATGATCCCAAGGCCGTAGACTCGCAGCTCTCGTCCTGCCGCAGCGAGGCGCTGAAATTGCGGAAGGGCAACTCGATGCTGCGGGAAGTGCAGACCGTAAATGTGATCTGGCTGACAGGTGAAATCTTCAGGTAACGCATGCTCTGCCTGGCCGGCAAGTAGAGCGAGTCCAGTCGATAGAAGTTGATGCTTCCCAATCGACCGTACTGCTCCAGGGAATTACTGCCGTACTCGCTGACAGCTCCTTGGGAATAACAACGTGGATTCCAGATGCGACGCGGCACTGAAACACAGGTTATCGATACACACCCTCTGGGAAGCTGGCAAATACTCACCCTGCCTGATCCGTGTAACTACAGGTGCTCCACACTCCTCTGCCGGCTTGTCCATGTTCAACAACAGCAAATCTCTGCTTGGTTCACTGACAAAGTCATGGAATCTTACCAATGCCCCGCCGCCATAGTAAATGAACTGCAGATTGGGCAGACTATAGCGCAATCGATCCAAGTAGCGGCGACTGTAGTCGTAGTCGTTCTCATCCACATAGGACGTGGGACTGGGAATCATAAGTGCCACCAGCGAACGTCCTCCGAGATTGTCAGCTGCCCCCTCCGCCGCCAGCAAATCCTCCACTCGAGTGCTCACCGTATTCAATATAGTGGGTAAATTAAACCCGGGTGGATCTATTTTGGAAATACTTAGTTTAGGGTACTCTTTAATTGAACTAGTCCTGTGATACTTACGCCAATAATGAGAAGTAAAGTTCCATTCCTGATACACATTAACTATATAGTCGGTTGTATTGACAATAACTGAAGCATCGGAGGCTGCAAAAAGGGTCACAGTGCTGGCATACGGATGAATGTTTAGATTCTGTAGCACATAACTAAAAGAGGGAAACAAATTAAGGAATATGTTTGATATTGTATTTTACACTTCTTCCTACTACTGTTTAAATATTTTGGTTAAGTTCCAAAGATACTCCTGACATAAAATATCCAGGAAATAATCTTTGTCCCATCATTTAATTATCATCTAGAATCAGTAGTAAAACAGTCAACTTACGAGACATAATCAACAATCCACCAATATGGCCAGTTGGTGTCCACAAACACAAAGATATTTGTCATTATGGTCGTCATGTTGGATATATCCGACCACTGATTAAGCCGGAAAGAGTCCATGTTGCCTGCAATTGATATATAATTAAATATTAAATATTGGATGGCAAAGGAAAAGTTTTTCTATCGGGAACCACTTAGGAAATCTGATCACAAGTAAAAACCAAGTGTTTTGTAGTTCTAGTGGGGACTTTATTAGCGATTTTGTTCACTTGAACTTACAACTTAAATACAAAAAAATTATAATAATAATTTACGACAAATAATAATGTTTGGGGCGCATACATACATACAAGATGTGGGGCATTATTTGAACTCTGCAACTTATACTAGAATTGTGTCGTCTATTGGATGGATTGTTGCAGCAGCAGGGCCAGCAAAATGGTCAAGAGACTGGCCGCCAGACCCGAGACTCCACTGTAGCAGCCCATGTTGACCGAGGAGACAACGTAGCGCCATTGATCGGGTGTCTGGCAGGCATCCTGGGAGCAGGATGTGGTATTAATGGCGCCAGGCTGGACAGACAGATAGAGAGGAGGGCATTGGGTGATGGTGTAATAGCCATTGCAGGCATTGGACAGATCGTAGGAGTAGCTATTGCCGCTGATCTGTACACAGTTCTGATCCGTTGTCCCCGTTTGCGATGATGTCGTCACATTCTGTTGCGGCCACTCGTAGCTGCGCGAGGAGCAGACGGTAAAACTGCCGCCATTCTGGGATTGAATGGTCACCGCCCGATTGGTGCCTGCCCCGAAGAAGTAGTTGGGCGTAATGCGGTAGAAGTTGATGGTGCCCGGACGCACATACTGGTACATCTGATCCGTGCCCCAGCTGTTGGTGTACCACACGGAACCACAGCGTGGATTGATGATGCGGCGAGGAACTGAAGGTAGATGCAACAATTTAGGACACTGCAAACCTCGACTGATCAATGGACTTACTCTTTATTATGCGCTTGGCAACAGGTCCTGCCGAGGTCGCCACGGTGCTGCCCGGCGTAAGTGAGAAGAGATCCCGTGATGATTCTCGCACGAAGTTGGAGAAGCGCTGAATGTTGCCACCGCCGTAATAGACGAAACGCAGATCCGGAATCTGCTCGTAGATGTACTGCAATTCATTGGAAGCATAGTTGGAGTCGCCATCATTAACGGTCGCCTGATTGGGCATAACCAACGCCACCAAGGAACGTCCTCCCACGCTGGAGTTCGTCTGCTCGCCATTCAGCAAGGTCTGGGTCAGGTTTTGGATCGTGCGCAGAACCGTGGGCAGATTGAAACCCTGGATATCTGTAAAACAAACAGTTGGTCGACATATTTAATGGAATTATCAGGGAACTTACACTGCGCCTGTGTGGTCACATTCCACTGCTGATAGACGTCGGTGACAAAGTTCGTAGTGTTCACAATAATCGAACCATCGTAGGCCGAGAGCATTGTCACGGAGCTGCCAAAGGGATGGACATTCAACTGCTGCAGGATGTAACTGCAGGAAGGGAGGGAGGGAGTTAAAGTTTGTATTCAATTGAAATATTGGTTTATACTCACGCAACGTAGTCCACAATAGAGCTGTACTGCCACGAGGTGTCCAAGAAGATGTACAGATTAGTCATGGGAGTAATAATGTCGGACAAGTCCTGGTTTGTGCTGGCCAAGCAAGAAACATCGTTCAAAGATTGCGCTGCAAGAGGGAGAGGGGAATAGAAAGAGAGAGCGGGGACAGGTGCGTGTGAGAGCGCGACAATGCAAGATAGAGACGGAAGAAAGAGGGATAGATATATGTATTTTATGTGTGACTCTGACTAACTTTTCCCAAGTGGTTCCAAGCGATGCATACTGATAATACTGATGGGGTTTACTTACGCACATATGTGACCAGCGAGAGGGCCGCAGTGTTGGCGAAGTTGGCAATTGTGTCCGGTGTCAGGGTAACCCGCAGTTGCATCTCCCGATCGAGAACCTGGGCGAATGCGCTAACTTGACCCTGCATCTCCTGTATGGGCGCCACGTTGGGGAACTGCTGCTGACGACTGCAGGCTTGAATTCCCGTTCCCAGCACACCTGTTGTGGAGTAATACATGCGCAGCAGTTGCGACAGCTTCAGGCTGGAGGCCTGTGTCTTCCAGTTGACCACGTTTTTGGCTAAGATCAAACCATCAAGTCCACCTCGAATTTCCGCGTCGGTGGCCTCCAGATTATTGCGCTGTGAGAGGAAGTACCAATGGGGAAGCACTGTATCATTCCAGCCACCAGTTGCTCCCACCGAGGCCACGTTGTTGGGGGTAACCGGCACCTGGACGAGTGTAACCTCGGCGAGATCACCTCCCAGAGTGGCGGCCCAACGATTGTCAATGGCGGACGCAGTCGTTTGGGACTGGGTGCGACCACGTCGTTGAGTGGCCAGTGAGAGAAGCGTGTACAGTGGCACAGTTTGCTGTTGCAGTCCCGTCGCCACGCCCGCAATCAAAGCTCCGGCGTTGACGGTGCCCCAAGGAGTGCGCACAACGCCATCTTCCACGGGACACTGGCTGTTGCCCTCTGGCACTGCAAAGGCCCAGTCATTGTCGTAGTCCAGTTCTCCAAACTGCACATAGTTCGATCCGAATGATTTACGCTTAGGACGGTCCTGCACCCATTCCGCGTCGCCAATAAAGTTGTTTGTGTCATCCTTCTTAAGCGCACGCGGCAGACGTTGGGCGCGATACTGAGACAACTGGCTACACACGGTGTTCTCGTCTCCACGCAGTCTGGTATCGAAGGTGCTGGACATCATAAAGTGCAGGGAACAGCGTTCCGTGCTGGTCAGCGAACTGTTCGGAAAGTTGTTGGCATTGCCCTGCAGCAGACGGGAGAGAAGAATGCGCAGCTTGGGGAACTGAAAGCCCGTGGGGCTATAGGGAATAACTCCGGCAGCGGGCGTAACGCCGGCAGCTCGCCTAATGCCGTCCTGCCGGAAACGATGCAGCAGAGCCACCGAGATCTGTCTGATGTCCATCTGGTATCCGGTTGCCGCATAGCTCAACTCGACCTTCTCAATCAGGGAGATGAGTGTGTCCATATTGGCGGGTAGTCGGTTGTCCCGATTCATGAAGTACGACGTATTGTAGCACTCCATCAGCGAGGGTGGTATGTTAAGTTGTGCGTTCTCCTGCGCCTCCACCGAGCCGATTCCCAGGATTAAACCCAGGCAAAGGCAGACAGCGGCTGCCTTGAATTCCGCAAGTTGCATGCCGTCGTTTCTTGTTGTGTATGTGTTGGATCGTTAAATGGAAGCTGAAAGCAGGAAAATATATCTACATTTAGTTCCACATTCGGGCAGGTTAGTGCTGAGTTCCCCCTTCCCCCTTGTCCAATTCACAAACGTTAGTTGCAACACTCTCCGTCGACTTATCGAACTGGCCCTGGCCCAAAAATTGAGATACCCAATCCGTTGAGTCAGCGGCGACATGGCTTACAGCTGTCCATTGATAAGACCTAGCCCATTGTATCCACTGCGTACAGTACGACTTCTTATCAACCCACCAACAATTATTCGTGTTTGATTTACGCGCAAGTGTAAACTCTGTTATCCTTATCGCTAAACAAATATTTGAACAAGTCCGCAGCAGGTTGGGCTTTCAGATGTCTTCTATGTAGGTGCAAGTATATTGATCTGATAATTTCTAAATGAGTGAAGTCATTAATTTCGTTTAGATACGCCGCTATTTGTTGGGCCAGGTGCAGAGGTTGAGAATCTGTAGATATACTGATGCCTTATCAAAACATCTCTTGTCAAGTTCTTAGAAGTATCTTTCAGCTCGTCGCAATTATATCAAAAGAGGAAATCAGGACATGCCTAAATTATATGCTTAAACAGATTGAAACACTTTAAAGTCAAACAGATATTTCAAAGACTTAAGCATATTTAAGATAATGTTGATATGTCAATATCTATCGATGGTGTGTCACTTCCGCTTTGAAATGCAATTTACGAGTTTGTTAACTTTCTTGTCGGTAACTTTCTTGTAAGCAGCTTTCGCAAAGCTCATTTAACCACTCCTTTAAGTAGACGGAAGCTGATGTCATTGTGGAACACTCATGGACTTATCAATTGACAATAAAGTTCATATAATAAATGGTCTGTAAGCGCATGAGTCAAGTCGCCTTGATATAATTGTGTATCAGTATCAGTATATTATCAACTATTATCAGTTTCACAAAGAATTCACAGTCCCCGCCCCCTTCACTTTTTATAGCACATTGGCGCGGACACTAGACAAATACCATTAGTTGCTGGGTTTTGCAGAAAAACTATTGCTTAACCATAAAAGCACAAAAAATACCGATAATGTTACATGAGTCAGATAAAAAACTAGAACCTGCCATAGAATTTAATAAATAGAGCAGTTTTTTGTCCCTTTTGGTCGAGACAATGCTGGTATTTATATTATACACTACTATATATAGTCTTATACATATATATGTATATGTATACACTACACTGCTATTTTACGCGATGCGATAAGATAACATTTAATTGTTTAAGCACAGTTAGTTGTGAATTTTTTAAGTAATTTAACACTCTTTAGAATTGGGGCGTTTACCGCTCGTGTAGACTTTTCTTGTAGACTTTACTTCACTCTGATATAACTTAGTAATTAGTATTTAGAATATGTTTAAAACACACTATATTATTAAGTAGCAATTTATCATATTATCATAATCTATGACAAATCTATTGAAAGCTCAGTTTTAATATTATTTATTCCAAAACCGATGAAGTTTTTCCGCATTACCTTCTTCCACTTGCTAAACTATTCGTACTGATTGTTCGGAATTCGGGCGCACAGGTGTATCACCTAAGTTTGTGCCGAGTTGCGTCGAGTGTTGTAATCTCGTCAACCTGTTTATCAGTCCCCAATACTAATATCACTGATAAGATATGGGACACTTGGATCTGGGTGAATAATACTCTACACTGCGAACGTTGTGCAAATCAAAATCGTACCAAAATCTATGCATATCAGTCTACACAATTGAAAATCTTTCAAATGCTTAATGAATCTGCAAGAACATAAAGAGAGATACCCAAACAATTAGATTTGCACACATAAAACAAACATTCAATGCTACAAGCAAATAAAACTTAAAAATAAATTCATTTTACGCAGTTAAATCGTTTGAATTTAAAAATTTATCAATGCCTTGAATTTATTCCCGCGCAAAATAAGAAATCATATTAACTCTATTTAAACAAGTAATTCATTAAAATTATAAATTCGACTTAACTATAATAGGAATGCATACAATATTCCCCAAGCCTTAAATTTAAAGAAAAGCCAAGAATATATTATTAATAACGATAAATGTATTTATTTCTGGGACCCAAGGCTGCCATACGTTGCACAACGGTAGCGCCATCTGTTGTGTGTTGGCATAACATTAATCAGTAATCGCACAACAATATCGCAGATTAATATCGATATTAATATTATCGTCAGAAAAAGTATCGATCACAAATATAATATTGCAAGAAATATTAATCGATATATTCATTCATATCAACAACCCTAGCTTTAGTTGACAGCCCCCTTTAGAGATAATCAATATTCTATCAGAATGTAAATAAAAATAATACTATTTAGTTGACAGTCTAATAGTGTATAAATAAATTGCAGGGGCAAGCACAGGACAGCACAACAGGATGCGATCTTCGTGGCATTCATGGAGAGGCATCCGATAATAGCCAAAAACTACTATAAGGGCGACAAATTGGCCAGTGAGGCTGCTTGGAGGCGATTGAGCAAGGAACTGAACAGCGTGGGACCGCCAGTTAAAGAAGCTAGTGAATGGAAGCGAGTAAGTCTTCATTCTATACTCTACCTGAGTAAACACACAAGATGAAAAATTCTTAAAGGTGTGGAAGGACTGGAAAAACTGCATTCGCAAGAAGATTGCGAACAACAGGCTGGAACCGAACGCCACTGGCAAAAGCTCCTTATATCAGGACACACTGACACCATTGGAGGATGCAGTGGCTACAATCACCGATCTGTACGAGATGGCAGACGTCATGGTGGAGTCCCAACCGAGGGCTAAAGGTCGCAGCGAGGCAAACACAAATGTGCGCTTGCAAGACGTGAAGAGCGACCACGACGATGAAGCATCCGAAAATGGTATATAATGATGTTTACTCTGCCACGATCACTTTGTAGCAATCGTACTCATTTTAGATGAAGATGCCGATCAGGAGGAGGAGGAAGAGGAGGACGACGAGTCCGGCGAATCTATTAGCGTTCGAGATGTCGGAGTCAAAGTGGAGCAACAGTTGCATCAACATTCCGCGGCCAAAAAACGAAGGTTAGAACACGATAATCTCAATGGGTCATTTCTGGGCGAGAACCCAGTGCTCATGGACATAGCCAAGGAGCTACGAGACCTGAACAGACAGACTAGATTAAATGCCCAGCGCACAGAAGCCAATACAGAAGCATTGCTAGCAATGGGCACGCAGATTTCCGATCTGATGCAACAGCAATTAAAAGAACGCAAGCGTCTCAATGCCATAATGGAGAAGTTTGTGCTAAAGATGGAAACTACCGATTAACGTAGAATGATTTTTATTTACAAGAAATAAGATAAGAATTAGTCATAATCTAAGGGACTACGCTCAATGAAACCACTCTTTGTGAAAACTGAATATTGATGTATACATATGAAAATATTGTGCAATTTATTAAAGTCAACAGTAAATATAAGCATGATAAAGTGTACGATTGATTGATATTCTTAAATGATCTGTAGGTCATCGTCTATTGTACCTTGAACCTGCAGATTATACCATTAATACCGACTCAAAAGTATTCATTTAATTAATTAATTTCAGGTGCAGTCTAAGTTATTCAAACTTGTTCTATTCCGAATCGGACAGCAGCGAAGACATTCCCAATAATCATAGTAATAACCATCATATAGGTGAGAACGTGTCTATAATTAGCTGAATAATTCATGAAGTAACTTTTCCCTTATTTTCAGATATCTTAAGTACACTCAAACAGATGATAGAACTGCAGAAAATTGCAAATGATAAAATTGATCGTTTAACAACAAAAGTAGATCAGCAAACTGCGGAATTGAGCAAACTGAGATCGGATTTAACTTTTATGAATTCAAGGGCTGGTGGAGAGGTCCGCATCTCAAGGGAAATATTACCAATGGAACCACTGACAACCTTGCAGGATCTCAGCAATTTTGAGGCCACACTTAAAGAGGAGGAAGTCTTTAAGAAATTCGTATGTATATTTCGAATATTTATATAGATAACTAAATTGAATTTTTATTGTGCAGGTAGCCGAACTTCTCTTATCGGGTGAAAAAACATTCGACAAGTTTATTCGCCAATCTTGGCGAAGTATTTTAACAGATGAAGTCGCCAGACAATGTTCTTGGCGTGGCACAGAGTCCAAGAATAGTGTGCGAGGATTGTACATCACCTTGGGTATTCGAAGTAAGCAATACTTATAGAAAATTAATTACAACTTGTTCACTTTTAATAATAATTCATTATTACAGCGGCCTTTAAGCAGAAGTTTGCTTTGGAGGACGCCGACTATGACAATACAACGAAGAAATTTTTTCAATATGCACAGGATAGACTTATTAAGGCGACATCCAAAAAGTCGAAAGCTTAGTTTTTTTTTTATTTTTAGTTTATGAAATAGTGTACATATTTTTTTTCATATAATCAATTAAATGTTAAGAATTTTTCGTAATAATAATTTACCTTTAAGGTACTTTTTTAAAAAACTAAAATTCTGTCTACTATTTAACTTTTACAAAAGTACAGGGTTCTTTCTAGTCTATCACTTGTAAATATGCGCAAGTTTTGATTTCCATCAGAGTTGCAAAACTATCGACCGTTGTCGACCTATCGTACGAAATGATTATTAAAATCTATTAATTGCAAAAGGCTATCGATAGTCGATTGCTGCAAAGCATCCGAAATATTCCATCGCTATCTGTAAAACAGCGCCAAAGTGTGGCGAAGTATATTTTAAATTAAAACTAAGTTTTAGTCTGTTTTCAAAGCTTTTAATAAACAGCTGACAACATGTCCGGTACATTAGACGTTAGGGTCTGCAAGCTTGGTGAGAAGAACCAGTTAGAAGAACTTCGTGAGCTCATAAGGAAAACCACCATCAAGGAAGTAAGTGGCGTCGCATTCTTTGACCGAATAGCACTTCATAACTTCTGGTAATGCACAGCTGACAACAACAGTCAAAGCCAGGCTGCCGAGGAGTGACTGCATTAACTTTTGGAATTATTTATTGCTGGCCTGTGACGTGAACAATGCGGAGACGCGCGAGAAGCGTTTCGCCTGTGTGCGATGTTTTCTGGACGGACTGCGCTCCGTCGAGATCAGCTACAAACTGAGCGTCGACTTGATTACACGTCTGCACCAGGATTTGTCCACCTACTCGGCGGACGAGCTGAACTGGATTCTCGAGCACTGCGTGGACGATATGCGTGCCGGAGATGCAAAGTGTGTGGCCTGGAAGGATTTACTACCAGAGACGTTGCTAGTATTGATAGGCAAGCCGCGTCTTGTCATCAATGGCATTGCCATGGCCGGCAACGAGCTGAGGGACAGCACTGTGCGGAATCTCTGTACCATGCGCTGGCCTTCCACAATTCTGACACCCATTGCCGACATGTTCATGTAAGTGTTCACCTGTTAAATTCCACAGGAAAGTCTCCCTTATGAAACTCTTCCTTTGCAGCACGCTGAAGTTAAGTAATGCCGAGCGAGTGACGGTGCTAAATAAGTTTTCTGGGGCTCTGCAGGAACTGTCGCCAATGGAGCTGCCCGCTTTGTGTTACCAACTCTTCTCCATGTGCAACAGTGCGGCACAACTCATCATTCCATTGCTGGCACTGGAGAAGTACTTTCATAGAAACTACTACAAACGTCTATTCTCGGATATGTGCAGCAATTCCACAGATTTCGACAGCATTGGTGCGCATTATAGTCTTATCTTTGTTGGCTTTTCTATATAGACTTGTGGATTTTACAGATTCCTACTCGGACAAGGAACTGCGCGAGGCGGAGGAGACAGTGCTGCATCATTTGAATTACTGCACGATGTATCTGCTAAGCGAACAGCATGTTGCCATAATGCTCAGGGTAAGCATTACTTACAAGCTTAGACTTTGAAGTAATTCTCGTCAATTTACAGAACTTTCTTCACATGCCCGATGTTATACTGACACCATTTATGCTCAGCGCAATCATTTCGATGACAGCTGTAAACCGTGATCCCGAGTCTGCACGTTCCTCTAGCTGCATTCTGCTTCCCTTTCTTCGCAACGTTATTAAGCACAACGAGGACGAACGAACCTTGGCTGATTACTCGGTTTGGTGTCGCGATACTCTTCAACGTCAGCACGTGGATCTGATTCAGGTTTTTGCAGTGCTCATTGATCAGAACAAAGACGGCAAGGATGTGATAACTCCGGGCTTGGTTCACTTGGCATTTACGCTGCTCAAAGCACACAACGCACCCAAATTAAATACGCTAGCGATTACATTTCTAACAAAGTTCATACGCAGGAGATTCATGTTTGGACAGGGCATTATTAAGCGCATTGCCGAATGGATGGTCGTGGATCAGGAGCAGAATCAATTCTCGGGTAAGTAGTTTTAATAATTCTTAATTAATATGCAGAAAAAAACGGATTATTTACAGAATGTCTAACTATGCTGAGCGTGGCGGATACTTACACAGTCTCGGAGTGTCTAGAAACTATCACAACCGTCATGGATGACTTTTTGTGGGTTCGTCCCTAATCTTACTCTTCTCTCTTTGTCTACTTCATTGGATTTTGTTACTTTTCAGCTACCTGGCGAGCAATCCATGCGCATGATGAACTTCATCTTGCCACTGCTGAAACTTTCCAATCGTGTACGCGATGCTTTGATCGATGTGCTCCGCAAAGCTATGAACAAGTCAGTTTGTGCTTATATATTTATATATCTATCACTATTCAATCTTTTGATTTCTTTAGAGACCTTCGCACCCGACGCATGGCCATCTTCGGGTTCTGTATGATTCTTAAGCAGCTGAACAACAGCAATTCAGTGCGTCAATCGCAGAATGCAAGCAGCTTCTGCACACAGCACAACATCTCTGGATACTCGATGATGACGCAGAGCTCCTTGGGCAATCGCAGCAATCCACAACGCAATTTCGATATGCTGACGTTAGAAATTATTGGTATTCTGCGCAGCTGCTTCGATCAACAGCTCGACATACGCCGTACACTCTACGACAGTGAGTGGGAATTGTTAACATATACAAAATCCCCATTTATGCCTACTCCCTCTCAGATCTTCAACGTGCAGTCGAACTGAATGCCAAGCTGGTGCCTCATGTGCTACAGTTTGTAGACTTTCATTTGCGTAGCTTTTTCGATACACCGCCAGCTGACGAGGTGGGTGACGATCTGGACACACGTTTTGCCATAAACTATGAGCTGCTGGTTGGCTCCAAGGACGAGCAGGTGGAGCTGAAGGATAATCTGGGCTGCCTGGTGCAGTTTGTATCTCATTGCCTGACTATCTTTGAACGCGCTCCCTCAGGCTGCGATGTACGTGAGATGCAGCGACTATTGACGCTCTGTACGCAGAGATTAGTAGCGAATAGATTACACCTGGAGGATGCTGTAAGTAGCATTGAGTTTTGCCTACGATCTATACTTAGTTATTCTCGTTCAAACTCTCCTTAGTCCCCGCCAGCTACACATGGAAAGTGCGCACGCATTCAGCAGGAGTTGAATCTCGTTGAGGGTCTAATTTCGCACTCACTACTCTGTTCTAAGCCGAACAACGATGTCATTCGACAGGTTCTGCCGCTATTTAAACAGCATCAGAAATTACTAAAGGGTCTTCACAGCTTAGCAGACTCTTCGAAGAAGGCACAAAAGTCCTCCAAGAATTCAGCAACCAACGATACCAATGTATCTGTCAATGTCAGCGTGACTACAGCCAAGCTTAAGCAAATGTGCACACAGCCAGAGAACATTTGGGATCTTAACATACTGGAAAAGCTGCTCCATGTGCTACACGAGTGCGTTATATTTGCATACAAACAAATTCTCGATTATTTATGTCATACCTTTTAGCGACCAAGTTCCCTTTGCATCCGCCGAGCACACAACGCAACTGCGAAGCTACGAGCCGCTGGTTCGTTATGTGCTAGAGATTACTGCCCAGAAAGTGCAGGCTATACGCGAGGAGCCGGACTACAAACAGCTGTCCTACAGCAAGCGAACCTTGAAACTGCTGACGGATATAACCAAGGTAATCTACGAGCGATGCATTCGTCGTCTGCCGGATCTGTGGCGAGACTTTGATCTGGAGAGTGCCTCGCTGGCAGCCAAATGCTTTATGGAATGCGTTCGAACAGCCCATGAGACGTATGCGAAACGTTTCAAAGATTTTATCAAGGGATTCGGTAAGTGGGAAGAATTTAACTCCTTATGCGTATGTTCAATGGCAATCTTTTCGCAGACATGGCCACTATAAACAGAAGCAAGGAAGTGACATATGTGCTGCAGGGTGTGCTTGACCAGTACATGAAGGAGGATGCCACCCATAGTGAAGCCGCCGAGGCACTTAGCGACGATAGACATGGCGCCAAGCTGCCTGTTTACCTTCTGGAGGCGCTGGAGATTCTATACGACCACATTGGGTATGGAGAGCGTGGAACAATCGATTCCTACACCTGGCTGCTGGAGTTTTGTCAAGCCTGGGAGCTGCGTAATCCAGCTATGGGTATATTGCATCGTATTCTATTCGCACAACGTCAGAAGACGCACTCTGGACCATTCTTTGATGCGATTGCCAGGCAGCTGGGTCAAGTGCTGGGCACACAAAACGATGACGACGAGAATCCACAGTCGGACTTGGGTCTCAAGACTCTTGACATGAATACAACTGGAAGTTGCCTGCAGTATATGTACGCTGTGCTGCAAAAGCAGCTCGAGGACGTTGATTACTTTATCATCAAGGCCAACAATTTGAAATACAAATGCAATATTGTATCAGAATCCGATCGGGTCTACTATCGTGGCAATCTAGAGGCTTTGGAAGGTTCCATTTGCACTCAGCTGATTCTGATAACTCGAACACTCTTGGAACTAACAAACGTATGCATTCCCCTGGGAAATCACATGGATGGGCTAATGAAGCTACTAATACAACTGTATACGAGCCTCAAGAATCTGGCCAGGCACTACTTGGTCGGCTACACAGCGGATGGCAACAATGGCAAGAGCATAAAGTTAGTAAAATTATCATATCTTAGACCTACCAATCCTTACTCTATACTTTTACTGCCGCTGTCAGATTTGAGCAGCTTCTGCGAAACGTGGGCAAACCGCTGCCAGCTAACATCTATCAGTTGATTTCGTATGTAGAATACAATATACTGGACGATCAGTCAAAGGAGCCGGCAACAAAGCGTAAGCCACAGGCAGAGCGTGCCAAGGTGCTGCGGGAGACGCGTCTCATTCCCAAGGTTATACTGGCCATTGAGAACTTCAACAAGCACATTATTCTGCTTTCTAAGAAGGCCAAAACGAATGATCGCCTGGCAAACTATCTACACTTTGGTGCCGTGCGCGACTTTAATATCAAATCGGGAGACCTCAAGGCCGTCATCGAGCGTACCTATTCGCACAGCAGTCAGATTGAGGTGTCTGAAAGCAATATAGAGGCAGCGGAGGATGACGAAGAGGATGAGGAAGCGGCGGAGCAGCAACAGAAGCCGGACAGTGGCGATGAACAGGCCAGCAACATTGCAGAGTCCGTTGATGATGATGATGGGGAGCCGGAGCCGCCCAAGAAGCAACAGGAAACCAGTCGCAAAACTCAGCGACGACGACGCGTTGCCAGCAACAACGATGCAGAGGAGTCCCAGCCCAAACGAAGGCGTGGTCGACCCACAAGGAAATAAGAGCGGCGGCTGTGCTCAATCATGGTGTGGATGGTGGATGAGTGTGGGCATATTTAAGGGCAATGGTAACGCGTGTGCCTGCATCATCAACATCCTCGTCATTCGTTGGCAAATCCATTTAAGTTTTTAACTTGTGTTTTTATGTACTTTTGCGCAAATTTGATGCCCGCACGCAATAGAGCAACTGTCTCCCTGCTCGCCACCTCTCGCATTCCACATGGTGAGTGGAAGACCCATCATTTTATTGCACTTGAAAACTTAATTAGGCCAAAATGCGGTGTGAACGCCTATTTTTTGCTCTGTATCAAGCTGTGTGAGATTTTTATTACATGCATCAAATGTAATTTGTTACCAAATTTGATGTGTTTCTATCTTCTTCAAAACGGCATAAATAAAAGAAAACTTCAACGAGGGGTTGGGGAAGTTGTTGGGGTGGTTGGAACTGGTGTTTGTGATGGCCTGCCAACTGTTTTCTTCTTTTTTTTTCCACCAGAGGGCCATCATTTAAATGCGTGGCAGGTTTTATGGTCAGGTAACTTTTAAGCTTTTGCCTTGCATCAAACAAGAAATCTACCGCATATTAAAGGGCGGCGTTCTACAAATGTGTCTAGTTAAACTACTTGTTGGATTAGTTTCCTGGCTTGTAGGTTGTAATGTTGTTGCCATTCAACCCCCCCTGCATCCCTGCCTCGCGGCAGCAGCAGTGGCAGCTCGAGCGTGCATTGGAGGTCAGGGGTCAGCGCGCTTCAGTGCAGCGCCAAGAGGCGTTGTTACATTGGTTATAGTTGTAAGTCATTTGTGCAGAAATGTTGCCTTTTGTCATCGAAATCAATTGATTTGCTTTGTTTAATTTTCTATGAATAGGTAAACCATCAAAAACCATGATGAAGTGGATAGGTTTAACATTGCAGTTGCACTCAATGATGCAGAACTATTTGTTCAGTTATTTCTAATTGTTGTGAGTTAGAGAGAGACTTGGTTGAATTCTGTTCAATACTAAGTACTAAAGAATCTATATTTTATTATATAAGATATATTTTACTTCCTTTCTATAAAAACTCTTATCTACTTTCCTTTTTATTTAATTAGCAAAGTTCATGAGGAAGTTTGATCACAATCAATGCAGTATATCGACGTTATTCTTCTTGTTTTTTAAACGCTTATTGTATATTTCTTATAATTCGTATATTCTCAATATTCTGTTTACTGTAAGTTGCCATTGTCTCTCACGTTGTGTTCTTATTGTAGTACTTGTGTTGTAGAATTTACATTACGTCATCTTGAGTTTCCCCTTAAACTACCCCCCGTCAGATTTAACTTCTGTATTTGCTTCGTTAGCAAAGTCAAAATTTGCATTAAGAAACATAAATATTTTGTGGTTCTTTGCATTTTGTTGTTGTTTTATTTTTGTGCATTTTTAACAAGTTTAGCGCCAGGGCAAGTGTTTGGTTTTCAATTGCGACACATAGCTAGTGGCAAATTTGGGGATGACAAGTGTGGGAGGAAGGTATCTAAATTTATTATTCAAATTTTCTCAGTTGATTTGCTTGCATTTATTATTAAACATTACAGGCGCGATTCAAGCTTTGTTTTAATTCACTTAAAACTACATAAATTTAACTTTACATGCAGGCCGCGCGACTCACGTGCCTCAGGGACGGCTGTGCGTTTCCAATAGATACAAAGATACAAATGTATCTACAGACGCTCCAATGCTCGTAGAAGCGACGAAATCGTCGGCGTTGCGATCCAACTGCTTAGCTCACAATGCGACATTTAATTCAATCAAAAGACCAGCGGCCGACTTGACGAATCTTTAGTCGATCACTCGAGCGCAACGACAACGGTTCACATTCGGTGTTTCCGTTTCAAAACGAGATACTCGTCTAGTAGTTTAGTAGATCGTAGTTCAGTTAATCGCGCTCCTTAAACTTAATTCATTCGAGTGCCAGGGTGAATGCAACATTAAGATGTTTGCTAATTGTTTCTACAAAATGTTGCAATTGCCGCTGCAACTAGTGCTGTTGCTGGCAATGTGCCACTGGAGCAACGCCAGATTGCGTAAGTATTTGCAATAGGGAAATCCAGTAATCTGAAGGCCGCCTGTGTCAGTTAGCCATCAATCAGTCATCAATCTATCAATCAGATGGCTTTAAGTAGGCTGCAATGCTTTGTTGCCAAAAGTGAACTAAATGGAACTGAGATCCTTAATATTATTTGATGTTAAAAGCTGTTATTGATATAGTAATTACATTGTTCTATTCAATATATAGTTTATTGTTTGGTTAACCAACACCTTTAGCCAATTTTATGTTGACAACACGTTTTGCCACCAAAAGGGCCACTGACCTAAGCCAAGTCAAAGCAACTATTTCAAAAATAGCACTTCGCTTGCAGCTCGTTGTGCATATTAATTATGCTCGTCGCGACGTCGAAGGTTGATTTAAAATATAAACAAAACAAACCCCACAAATATGAGTATATTCTTATACTTACATACATACATATGAGTAACCAGTAACTAATTGCAAACACAGCAAACGAAACTTTTGAAGGCAACACGTTCTTGGTTAAGGTCAACGAATGTTAGACCCATTTTTTGATTGTCCAAGTAACTTCCCCATTTGTCGGCTTCCCATTTACAGCGTCCAGCATAACGCCCTGTGCACGTGACGATCCTCAGTTGGAACGATGTATTATAAATGCCGTCTATCAGGTGAAGCCTCTGTTGGTACATGGTGATTTGGGAGATGGCTATAGAACGCCACCGCTGGAGCCTCTGCAGCTGGATGACATTGAGCTGGGAGGTGGCAGTCAGTTTCAGGCCGTGTTTATGGATCTAGTGGCACGGGGTGGCAGTAACTTTACCATAGATCGCATTATGTAGGTAGCTGCTGAGATTACAGCTTTACAAGCACTGATACAAACAATATATTAACAGCGCCAAGCCGGAAGACATCTCCTATGATCTGTGGATAACACTGCCACGTATTCAATTCAGTGGCAGGTACTTTATGCGTCTCAATCTGCTGCTAATCGATATTCAGGGCAAGGGAACTATGCGTGGATTCTGCGGTTTGTAGTCGATTTTGAATTGCAAATAAGTTTTGACCCTTGACCCATCCACAGAAAGTGCCAAGGCAGCGGTGAAGATGCGGGGCACTCGTTATCTGCGAAATGGCCTGGAGTACGTCAAGTTCACCAAGATGACAATGCGCATCCAGTTCAAGGACTTTAAGCTGCAGCTGGACAATCTTTTCAACGGGAATGGCGTTCTAGGGGAAGCGGGCAATGCTCTAATCAATGACAATCAGGATCTGTATTTGAATGAGATTGTGCCGGGCCTAGAGCGTGGTCTCTCCAAGAAGTTTCTTGCTGTTGCCAACGAGATATTGGCATCGGCGACCTTTGATGAAATGTTTCCCCCCAGTCGTACTATCGTTAACCCGATTGCTTTTCCACATCCTGCAGTGGGTTCGGGCTCTTCTTCTGGTCTCGGTCCATCCATATTTGAGCCATCTTATGCCTCCCGCAATCCTGTGGGTGGCATTTTGGATCAGCTGCCACCCAGAAATCATAATCACAACCAGAAACCGAAACTGCCAACCAACAATCCTGCGGGCGGTATTTTTGGCGAATCGTTGCCAGGTGGAGGCATCATAGATCCCAGATTAAACCTGGGTAGTTAGGATACCATATATTGTTTTAAATTTATTATCAAGCTGCTGTGCAATTTCACAAATAATGCAATCGTTATGGTTTTTTCTATATAATTGTTGAGAAAGTGAAGTTCAGAACAGACTTGCAATAAAATGATTGTTATAAAGTTTACAATGATGGATATATGTACAATAGAAAGGGATATCGTTGTTTGGAATCATTAATTACATTCTCACATCGTAATGGATCGAACTACTTAAGTGTTGGAAAGTGCCAGAGTCTAAAGCTGGCCGTGCCACCTGACTCTTGGTACAGTTGCCTTCTCATCCGAGCGCTAATTTGCCTAAGAGCGCTTAATGTCTTACTCCATTTGCTTGCTCCCGAACGGAGGAGCTTGGCAAACTTTTTAATCCACCACAAGCTCAGGACAGTTTTGCATATTAAGCGTAAAGTTTGGGACTGTACAACAGCACCAGGGGGACACTTTAAGGGCAGACACTCACACACGTACGTACGGTAACACCTCTGCATTTTACACCTGTTCAATGTGGCACAAGACACGTGCCCCACGATGCTACTGCTGCTGCTGCCGCTGCTTCTTTCAGTTCGCAAGGCTGTGATTAATCACCGGCAACGACAAAGATGAATTTACAAAGATTTTGTGTGCTGAAAAGTTTTTACTTTCGCCTGGACAGTTAATTGTGTTAGATGTAGATGGACTTCTAGTTCGACTTCGTGTCGGAACTGGACTTAGCACAACAACAAAAAAAAGTGTTGGGCGTCGCTAATTAAATTCATGAGAGGCCAAAAAAAAGAAAGAAGCATTATCGACTTTTAGGCGCTGAATATTTGAAATGAAAATGCTCTTGATGCTTGAACACAAGGGCAGCATCGCAGTCCTTGCGAGCTAAAAGGAAACCCTTGGCAACATCTTTGACCAATCCCATTGGCAATGGCGCACTTGCTGGCAAAGTGTCGCCGACATTAATTTCATTTATTAATTTTTAACTACGCCCGCGCACGAAAATAAAAGCAACTTGATAAATGGGAGACCCGAAATCTTTCGCGTGGCACATTTTGTTTTCCTTTGTGCCATTTCCCCCACATTTTGGCAGGCGCTTCCTTTTTCCTTTATTTTTTTATACTTGGACAGCATTTTCTCGCTTCTCTTTGGTTGTTGATGTTGTTGCTGCTGCTGCTGCTGCTGTTGTTAATTTTTTTTAATTCTTTGCTTTTCACTTGAAAGGCGCTCAAAACGTGAAGATGCGCCGCGGTCCGCTAATGTCCTTTCTTTTATCATTAAGTAGACAGCATCGGCGACTTGGGGTTGCTACTGGTGCTGGTGCCGGTGCTGGGCGTGGCAAGCTGCCATTGTCCTGGGGTTGGAGCCAAGAACCAAGAGCCAAGAGCTCCTGTACAGGTATTTGCGGCCATTAGTGAAAAAGGACGCGCTGTCGGCTTAAAGTCCTAAGGTTGCGCCGATGGAACAAAGTAGATAACGATAAAAAAAATAAATAAATGGAAAAAACAACTGTAAGTATGATGTACTTTTATAAATACTTTTATAAAACACAATTTCTTTGTACTCAAATTGATATTTTAATAATTAATAAATGCTTGCAAAACAATTAAAATTAAAAATTAATGTGTTCGACGAGTAGATGAAAAATATTCTAAAAGTTGCAATCGATTTAACAACAATCTACAAAATACAATGTTATAATTATAGTAATTGTGAGTTCTATTCTCATTCCAGACATTCTACATTATGTATTCCACTAACCAGTCTGATCGATTCTATCAAAAAAGTTAATAAATTTCCGTCCGTCCGCTGCGTTCTAATCTACCCTGATTTTATCACGATAGGAGTCTAAGCACTGAAGTAACTTAAAAATACTCCAATCTCTAAATCGAGTACTCTTATTTTGTGTTCGAGATCTACATATATATTCTGTAAATTGTGTATTTACATATGTATATATGTTAAAAAATAAGTTAAGAACTATCGTTGTAGTCTTTTGCATTATATTTTATAAGAACTCGATTAATAATCAAAATGTCTATTACGAACACCTGTGTAAAGCGCTACTTCTGTCCCAATAAACCAGTAGAGAGCAAAGGATGTCACTCTACTTTCTACTATCCCAAAGGAGGCTCCTATTCGGGATACTGGCTAAACAACAAGAACCATGGCTGGGGAGTTAAGACGACTGAGGAACGCAATTCGAGTTACTATGCCGGGAAGAAGCAACCGCAGGGACAGCTCATCTACAAGGGCATGTGGGTGCAGGGTAAACGAAGTGGATGTGGCTCAATGATCCGGAAGCGGGGCGCGGAACTGCAGACGATCTACACGGGTGAGTGGAACGATGATATGAAGTGTGGCGAGGGCAAGCACTTCTATCCGGATGGTTGTGTCTACTTCGGGAATTGGTTGAGGAATCGTCGACATGGCTTGGGCATACAATGGTATGCCGATGGCAACATTTATATGGGTCAGTGGGAAACGGGCTTTAAGCATGGTCTCGGTGTGCTTTTTTACGGTGGGTATTGTCATAACTACTATAGGCATACTTGTCACTAATCTTTCTCTGATTGAATCAGCTAATGGAAATTGCTATAAAGGTCACTTTGCACGGGGTTTCAAGAATGGCGAAGGCGTCTTTTATCACATGCACACGGGTCAGATTCAGAAAGGCATGTGGGAGAATGATAATGCCAGGGTGTCGGTTGTGCAGGATGAGGTAAAAATTAGACGCAACGATGCAGCCACGCCCTATCCTATACCGCCCAACCGTCTTAAGTATCCTAACGAAATAATGCGCGAGCTCTTCCAAGAGTTCAAGCCGCACGGAGAGAAACCGCATCGTCGCTTTAACGATATGGTTAGTCTGGAGTTCGTAAGTCACCAGCGGCAATTTGCTTCCTTCGAGGAGCGTCTAGCGACCGCGTCGGGTTTGGATCTATATCCGAAATCGGGTTTTGCTTGCACTTGTGACTGTAAAATTTATTGAAAATCAGTTTAAAATTGTATGTTTATTCTTAAAAAATAGTCCAGAGTTAACGTTAAGCTTTAGAATCAACGAAAACTTAAAAATAGCTTCAACTCGAGATTTTCTTTCTGTCAGCGACACAAGGGTTCTTCAAAAGTTACTGGGGTTAGTCCCCAAATGCAATAATAGGCACGTCATAATAATAGAAATTTTGAAAAGGATGTGTGAAGTGCGGACACCTGGTTTGGTCAGCATTCGGCTTTGGGCCTGAATTTAACCTGCTTTTGTCAGTTTAAATCATTTCATATGCAAATTATGGTCGAGTTGTTGCCTTTGGGAACACACTAAAGTGTGGAAAAGAATATTCAATTTACTAAAGGATAGCCATCATAATATTTAATTTTTATCAAGTGCCTTTTGATTGAATAAAGCAAGAAAAAGTAAGGTAAACTGTTATCGAGTTGTTGATTACTTATTATTGAAAATGTTAGTCAAGTTAACCAGAAATTCCTCTTGCTGTCTATTGTTGACGCTTAACAATTCCCCCCTTTTAAAAGTATATCGTAGTAAAGTTTCTAGCAAAGAATTCAGTTCGAAAAAATAAAAGATGCAAGCTGTAAATCACTTTGATTTTTGGTTATTCGATCTTCAATTGCGACAGTGGTAGATTTTAATTTTTTTACCATCAACCCTTTAATTTCCTGTTTATTTTTTTTTCATTAGCATAAAGTGCAGCTGCAAAAAAAAATGTGTGGTGTCATTTTTTTACTAGACATAAATTTCCATATTGAAAGGATGTGTAAAGGACGCGTGCCTGGAAAACTCTTTCATATGGTAATTCCCGTCGCAATGCCTTCAATTAACAGCGAACGGGATATGAAGGTATAGTTTTTAGCTTATAGGCACTTTTATCAATAGTATAATAGAAGCCACTTCTCGTATCTCGTACTCTTAACTTTTATCTATCGTATATAATTCTCTATATGGCTGGATTTTGTGTGTTGATGATTGGCGGCTGGTGTCATTAATTAATCGTTGGTTTCGACCAACAATTGCACACGATTAATAATTGATGGCGGCAATTGGGGCAACATTCGCTGAGATTGCTTAGACAACTCAGCGACTCGGTTGGATTTGGTTAATGTGGTTTGGCCATAGAGAACACAGAGGATGGGAATAATGGAAGTGGTGGGAAGTGGTGGGAAGTGGTGGGAAGGCCAGGAAGTGAAGCGAGGCTGCCTGCCGGCCAAATAATTGCAAATGACAGGCGCTTTAATTTTTCTTCCTCTTCGGCAGCTTATTTTTAGACGTGGATCGCGAGGGGTGGGCATGGGGGGTGGGGGGTGCCGAACTTAGGCCCGGTTGCCATGTTTATGATAAACTTAATTCAGTGTAAATGAGCGGCCCCAATGAGGGTTGACAGCCAGGGTGGAGGCGGGTGAATAGCTAGGGGTTGGAGTTGCGGGGTAACCACAGTCGGGACAGGCAGTAAACTTCTGCTCTGGCATTCGGTGAAACTTCAAATAAACAAATCTGTGAAAGAAAAGCAAAAACAACGAACAAAAAAAACAAGAAGAAAAACAGCAAGAGAAATGAAGAAACGGCTGAAACTTTGTTCGATAGCTTTTCCGTTTACAGTTGAATGAAATGGAAAATTTTAATTGCTCTGTATGTGTGTATCGTATGTTGTTGGTCTTGTTCTTGTGTGCATTGCAGGCATCGTCAGGCACCATCGAATGGAAATTTTCATTTCATTTTACATTCCTCAAAAGTGTCTTCTCGGTAACTCACCGTAAGCTTACTTGAGAGTACAATTCTCGGTATATTCGTACTCAAATCAACTGAATCTTTTGCATATTGTTTAAAATTAAATATTTCTTTTAAATTTCTACAAAATGTATTTTTACAAATTTTAAGCTTGATAAATTAGCAAAGTATTTGTCATGCTCCAAGACGGGAAGAGCTTTCAAGTAACCCCCTTAAGGAAAAAGGGGGATGCAGTGAAATGAGTACTTTGCTTATCATTACAACTCATAAAAGGGGTTGTTGTGGTGGCATCCACATACAGCCAGAGTTGCCCCAACTCTAATGAAATTTAAATTATTGCAATGCGCACACAAGCGCAAATGAGTACAAGGATCGTAAGCGACACACACACACACACACACATGGCACATGAAAGGACGAACTGAAGCCGATGCCGCGTCGATGTCAAAGTCGATGCTAAGACGCAAATTTCATGGCCTTTTCTCATTAAGCTGATGTCAGATGAGAGCTCAAGCCACGCAGGAGCACAGAGGGAGGTGAAGTTGGCGGAGGCGGAGGCACACACACGGGTGCCATAAATTATTTGTGCCGGAGCCAACCCTTGGAAAGCGTTGAGTAACTTTTTTTTGTACAGTACCAAAAGATGGCAAAGAAGTCGCGGCATTTGTTATAAATTAAGTGATGGGGGTGCTCAATATGGCAACAACGTTCGAGGCAGAGACTGAGGCGACTTTGGAGGTGGGCTCATTACCGCCGCTAGCAAGTTGGCAACCCTGTGACTTTTACCGTTGCACAGCGAAACAAAACTGAAATAAAATCGAATGACAAAGGTGAATAAGGAAAAGGGCGAAGTGTCTATACTCTAACAAAGTAAGCTGGGTCTAACGTTTTAATTCAAAATGTTGCCAAATATGTAAGTACTATAGATGCAAATTAAACGTTTGTTTTATTGATACTATTAAGGTTTTCATTTTGAAATAAATATATCGTAAAATCAGATAAGTCTCTGGTTGTTTTCAAGAGTTCAGTATAGAATCTCCATAAGTTAAAATATATTCTATTCAGTCAGTTTCAATTAGCGTACGCAGACGAATTTGTAATATTATAAAAAAGATATTTTATAAATATGAATATTCAAATGTGATATATTCACTCTTGTCAAAATGAGCAGCTTAGTGCATTGACCTTTTGTTAATGTATGTATTTAAAAGTGTAATGAAAAAATATTTGCATATTTTACGGCGCTGCGACGGCTGGCGTTCTATAGATGGGGTTGTTATTGTTGTTGTTGTTGTTATTGTTGGGTCGGTTGAGCTTTTGCTCATAAATAAAGCGAAACACAGCAAAGTGAGAGTAAATGAAAGAGAGAGAGAGCGAGAGACAGAGAAAGCGAGAGTGAGACAGAGAAGGATGGTGGAGGGTCTGTAAATGTCTGAGTGTAAAATTAATTGCATATGCAGGCTGTCTGTTTGAGAGGGGAGTGTGGGGGGAGGCATGGACTGGCGAGGGTTGCTTCGGCCATTGCCTTATTTTACTTTTGCTTTGTTTCAAGCGATTGCGCTTAACCCTTTGACGACCCACGCTCAACCCTTGCCCGAACTGGACATTGATAGGCGCCTCCGCCTCGACCAATGAGCTGCCACTTAACCCTTTCAACGGTGCGTTGAGGGTGGGCTGAAGCACTTGCCACACCCACTGGCAGCATTATGCCACCCACTGTTTCAGGCTCAGCAAATTCTCAAGAGTGTTTTTTTTTCTGCTCTTTGGGGTATTTGTGTTGGGTCAAAACTTTGATTTCATTTGATTTGCTTAACATGCGCCAAAGTTTCTTCAACCGAAAGACACAACAACAACAACAAGAAAGAAAAAGAAATAAATTATGAGAAGGCAAAAATATGCTGCAAACAAATTAACAGTCCACTGATTATTGTCAAAAGCAAACGAGGAAGCAAAACAAGTGCCTATCAACGGTCCCAACTTGCCCCACAGACCACGCCCAGAGCACGCGATTCAAAATTAGAAAAGGGCATAATTTTAATGAACTTTTTTCTTAGAACTTTGCCCCATCCCAACGCCCCATCTGCCCATCAGTCCATCTGCAACCGCGTGGCACTCATGTAAGCAGCAGCAGCTGTCGAAAGGACTTACAACTTTTGCTGCCGCTGTGTGCCACTTGTCCTGGCTTTTGACTTCTTTCGCCAGTTGCTTTTGATGGACGTACGACTTTTGGCCAAGGACTTTGGCTCAAAAAGTTTAACTTTTGCATATACTTTTTTCTATATGTATATACAAAAATTACGCTTGCTGCTCCGATTATTGAATCCTCTACCTGCTGTGCCGCTGGCATTAATCACTTCCACTCAATCACTGCGTTTGCTTTCTAATTGCAACGCTCTGCGTCTGCGCATGCGTCTTCGTCTTCAGGTTCGTCGGCTGCACCGTTAGCCAAACAATGTCAAACAAAGCCAAACATAATGCCGCGTGCCTCATCTCGTATCTCGCATTCAATCCAACTGTAAATCTAAACGTGGCTCAAATTGCGAGTTCTTAGATGACAATATCAAGCAGCATGCAGCAGGCTGCATGCCACACACCTGCCCGCCGCTTGCAGTCTCTATACTGATGTGCCTCAGTTCCTCACGCCTGATTGCCGCCAAGTGTCCTGCAAATGAAGTGCAAGGATAACAAAGAAGATTGCTTGAGGCATTCTATTAAGATTTGTTGCATTATGCAAAATGAGAAATTTATAGCAGGCGAAAGATTAAGGGAGAGAAAGGAACAGTAGTTGAATGCAATTGCTGCAATCGCTCAGATCGGAGATAGGGAAGGATAGGATAGGCAGCTGTGAGGCAGGTGACATGCAAATACTTTAGTTTATTTATAAAACATTTAAATGGAAATTAAAATATAATAATTGCAGAAGTTATAAACTATAAGTTATTGTAATTTTACTAAATGGGGATATCATTTGTCTTTAATAAATAAATCAATAGATTCTATAACAAATTATGACAATGAGATCTTGGGAAATGTCAATGCCAAGTGGAAAAGAAGGTGGAACAGTTAAATATACAATACTTTTGATCTTTAACCTCATTCATTATATAATTTCTTTTTAATTAATCAATTTTTCACAATTGATGAACACTTCCTATCATTTACTTATTCAACATAATCAACTAGTTTTAAATATCAATTAAAATCATTAATATTATTAACAAAACTCTAAAATATCTGCCATTTCTTGAGCTGAAACTCAAGTATTCGTAGGATTTACTCAAAGTGAGCTCAACTAATGAGTTGAACAATGCAATTGCAATACGCTTAGCAGAAATACAGTTTCCTTTTGCAAAGCGATTGTCAATATGATTGATTGGAGGTCCTTTCCAGGATATAAGCAGGTAGTGTCCTGCCACACAATCTTGCCTAATATTTTACGCTCATTTAGGGCATTAAAAAACCTAGCGGATTCTACTCCTCCTTTCTTATTTTTTTTATATATTTGTCCCCTGACAATGGTGTTAACTCTTGAGCAGAGCAAGGGGGCGGGGAGCAACGGCAACGGCATCACAATGCAAAGGATGGAAAAACGTATATACACGCCCGCTTGACATTTGGCTGCTAAATAAACAAAAAAAAAACAAAGACAGACAGAGATACAAAGAGTGGGAGAAAGAGAGGAAGGTTGAGTTGCACAAGAAGAAGAAGAAGAAGAAGTTGCAAGCTGAGTCTGTGGCAGGTCAACAAACGGCAACTGCAGTTGCATTTTGGTGTTGCCTTTCAGTCAAAAAGAAAAAGGAATTCGCCATAAAATTGAAACTGAAATTGTGTCATTTCATGCCATTGTCAAGGTGAAGGTAAAGACAAGGACGGGGGCGAGACTGAGGGCCAGGACGAGGGCGAATACATAGGCAAGGACACACCTGGTTCTGTTCTGGTTTCTACTGTTTCAAGGAGTTTTGGCTTTGTGTACTTTATTTCCTTTTCTTCCGTCAATTTTAATTGTTTGTCCAACGCTGAAAAGTACAAGAAATATAATTTATCGAACATTTGTTGGCATTTTATGGCCTAAACTCTTGACATGGCTAGTACTTCAGTATCGCAATTCGCCTTACCCCAACCGGCAGCTGGCCACCTCCCCCTTTTCTTCCAGCTGTCCGGCAGCCCATTAAGCTTACTTTTAAGTGCCATTCTGTCCTTGTCCTTCTCCTCTCTTCCACTCTTTTCCTCTCTTCCCTTTGACATTCTTGCCGTGCACTTGAAATTTTTTCGCCTGCACAGCGATTTCTTGTCTCGAGCCACGTCTTGCCTTTCATTTCGTATCTCATTTTCTTGGCTTCCTCTTCCATTTTCATTCCCATTTCCACTTCTTCGCTTTTCCAATCTTAATTTTTTCGTTCTCGTTGTTTTTTGGGGTTGAAAAATAATTCATTTATGCAAATGAGGGGTGTTTAAAATTAAGCAAAGAGCACGTAGGCCGAAAGTAGCAGTACTACAAGAGCAACAAGAACAG
The DNA here is from genome assembly GCA_958299025.2 of Drosophila histrio. Classification (NCBI taxonomy): domain Eukaryota; kingdom Metazoa; phylum Arthropoda; class Insecta; order Diptera; family Drosophilidae; genus Drosophila; species Drosophila histrio. Next base: position 16,665,274 of record OY729167.1, on the reverse strand, counting down.
TCGGCCATCGTGAAGGAGGTGAGCAGCCAGGATAGCCAGCAGGAGGAAGGAGGAAGGAAGAAGGAAGCTGCGACAAGGCCAGTACGCAGCACGCGCGCATTGGAAAATGATAAAAACAAAAGGTTTTTGTTTTCTTGCCCAACCTTCACAACCCCAACTCCAATCCCCACCCACTCTCACTCAATTTTAACTCCCCTCTCAACTTCTAGCCACTCATCTTTTGGTGCGTTGGGTATAAGTTACAATTTGTAAGGTTTTAATGGCGTTTTGTGAGGGATTGCGGAATATGGGTCGGGGGGTTGGGTGTTGGGGGGTTGGGGCACGAGCAGAAATCACGAGAAAAACGCCTAACGGCTGGTCTTCTGACGAGTGTTTTCCCAAGCCCAACAACTTGTGGTCTTCAAAGGGAAAAACATTCCTTGAAAATGGGATGTAGATTGTGAAAATATCTCTAAAGTGGGTTAAACATAAGTATTTGTAGTATACGTTTAAAGATGAAACTCATTGTTTAAACGACGCAAAACTAATTAGAGTCTTTTAAATGAGTTCTTTGGGAATTAAAAGTGTGATAACCAATCTAATTTAAGATATTTATTTAATAATAATACATTAACTATATTTCTATCTCCGATATTTGAATAGAGCATAAAATTAAAGACTACTTAAGACAATTATAATACTTATTGGAACTTCTAAAATTGAAGATATTAGAGCAATTGTTTGTGCCTTGCATTGGACGCCTGGCGCTTAAAGCCAGCTTATGTTGACCCTCTTGATTTCCCCTCCTGCCGTTTGGCTCGGCACATGGACCGCTTGTTTGTCTTCGCTACACGCGCATAAATAAAACTCATTTGAGCAGATCGTGTGGAGTGGGATGCACTAAGGGTAGTGGGGGATCCTTCCCCTGGATAGTAGCTTGCTGTGGGGTGTGGGATGTCTATGAGCCAAAAGTTTCGCCAATGAAATTTGTTGATTTTTCGTGGCTCGTCGCGTTGAAGTTTTTGTCTGTTGCAAGCGAAGATAAATGGCAATAGAATTAATTAAGTTGTTAATTTCCCATTAAGCATTGCGACCAGCACGTAAAGCTCACACACAATAACAACAACAACAACAAGAACAACACCTACACATAAACAGACTCTGAGATACACACATATGACAGAGTGGAAGTGGTTGGTGCAGTAGTTGGAAACGTGTCCTGACAACACTTGACAAAATTATGTGCCTGGCGGCGGCGTTTAACCTTTCAGCGAGTCGCAAAACAAACAACAGCCCCTGGGCTAAGGCGGCTCCGAAGCGGCTCCCCAAACCACTCCTCTGACCCCCTGACCCCAACCCCAGCTGCCAAGTTGCGGTTTACATATGTGTGAGTTCCTAAGTCGACCGCAGGAGCACGCGTCGACATTTAGTGCTGGTTTACCACACACACACACACTCACACACACTTGTAGCATGTGTGTTGTATTAGCATATATAAAACCTCGCACCCGTCGCATTACAAATCATTGCCCCTTTCTTTTTCCACACTCACAATCGCATCACCCTCGGCGAAAGGATTCGCACGCCTGCACAACCCATACCACACACCCCACACACATGCCACACACACATCACACACACTCCAAACACACACACACACATACTGCTACTCATGTGTGTAAAAAACGCATAAAAACCACGCGCCGAATTGACTAACCATTACCCTCAGCATATCCTTCCTTTTTTGTGCCTTTCGCCGTTAATAGAGCGTAATAAATGTCATGTTTTGCCAGGATAAGGCTGAACTACTCCTTTCGCTGTCGCTGCCTTTGTGTCTGTATGTTTGTGGACTGTGTTGTTGTATCTGTCAGTTTGATCGCCTTTTTAAAGGACCATATGTGGCATAAACGAACCCTTCGACAGGGTTCAAGACAAGAGAAAGGTCCCCGGTTATCAATTTGTTCGATGGGCATTCTGAGTGAGCTGTTTATTTGGCGATTGTCAAGGCACTTTACGCTGATTTTTGATTTCAGCTTCCAGATTGATGATTGATTGATAAGTGGAGTGAACGCCACAGTAAACGCGATATTATCACTCATGTGTGCTAATTTTATCAGTCCGAAAAGGGGTGAACACGAATATCGTATATTGAATTGCAACTGTAATCAAATTGATATTATATAAACTATAACTATATATATATTAAATATCTATCTTTGATCTCTTCTGGTTTCCTAATAGACTATCGAATGATCTTAAAGCAAACGCAGATTGTATCTGATATACTAAAAAACTAACATCTAGTTTATAATAATGATTCCATGCGCTATTTACATTCGATAGAGACTTCTGAAAGTAACATTTGAAGGTGAAATTCATATAAAATGTCAGAAATGTAATTTGTTAATATATTTTGCTTGTTAATACAACAAACTGACAGATAAACAAGCAAACAAACAACGACAACAACTTCATATCATTAACTATAAAATATTCATATGCATTTTTCTGTGCCAACCAAGAAAACACATTAACAAATTTGTATGTCCTGACGAATTACGTGGCCTCTGTCGCAGCCTCAGTCGCAGTCGCAGTCGCTGGCACTCATCTAATTGCATTAGAAGGTAGCATCAGGATTGGGTTTGTGTGAGTTGTGAGATGTTTGGGTGTTGGTTGTTTGAGGGGCATGCCACCCTCGCGATATGTCTTGGAATTGCAATGCCTAGGCACATGTTCTCATGTCCTTCGTCCTCCCACTCTCTCTCTATCTGTGTGTTAGCTTGTCTGTCTAGAGCTTTTCAAATTTTATGACATTTTTATTCGCTGCGTTGTGGTGCACATGGAGCAGGGGCAATATGTCAACGCACCTATGGATAGCAGTTCCCCCGTCCCCTCTTGAGTGGGGGAGACGCAACTGTCATGGGCCTAAGGTGCTGGCTTTTACGTTGATTTCGGCCAAATGTCCGCGAGTTGTAAACCAAAAAGAGAAACGTTGATTTTATTTTGTTGCTGCTTTTTTATGCGACTGCTTTTAAGTTTTTATTATCCGTCATAATTGACGTAATTGTTTTGGTAGTTTTTTCAGTCAGGCTACATTGAAAGCTTTTTGCTGTCCTTTGAGATTTAACAGCACTTAGTTCTAAGAGCCAACATGCTCTTATATATAGAATAAATAGTTAGTAATACTTAGCTATTCGATTTGACAACTGTACCACACATTCACCTCGATTCACTCATTAGCACAGCATTTGCTGTCGCACATCAAAAGAGTTGCCAAGGATATGAGTTCAGACAGGAAGCGCAGACTCAGACAGGGATTGGAACTGGGGACCAAGAACAACAGCAACAACAACGCTCGAAGCGCCAAATTGCAAACTTAATAACAAAGGCTGAAGGCTGAAGGCAGAAGGAGTGGAAGTGGGAGTGGCGTATAAGGACTATATAAGGACTATTGGGGCGACGATGGGCTCATAATGAAAACGAGGCAAATGCAAATGAACAAAAGGCAAAATACCATATAGAGCCAGGGCAAGAGTCAGAGCCAAAGCCAGAGTCAGAGCCACATCATCGTCAGCATCCTTGGCAGGAAAATCAAAGCGCCAAATGAGAAAAAGCCAAAGCTAAGGAAACGCATCTCAAGAAGAAGCAGCAGCAGCAGCAGCAGCAAAGATGCTTGGGTGAGGAGAAAAAAGGAAAATTGCGCAAAAATAAAATTAAAATATCGATCAACAGTCGGCAGCATCAGCTAACGAACTCCAACCCCTTCCTCGGGGAGATGCGAGCGCGATGATGATGTGAGCGGCGGGGAGAAGGTGGCTCAAATGAGAAATGCAGACGAAAGGGCTTCTGATATGAGCTTTTGGTGTCGTCGTCTTCCTCATCGTCGTTGCCAGGCTGCCTGTCTTAGGCAGCCGAGAACTGACAGCGGAAGGGGTAGACGGTAGGGGACAAGGGGCGGTTTGGGGGGGTGCTGTGCATGTCCTCGACGTGCGCTCTTAAAATTAAAAGCATGTTTGATGAGGAAATTGAACTGGCATGTATAAGTGTGTGTGTGTGTGCGTGTGTGTGTGTGTGTATGGGTGGCTGAAAGAAAAAAAAATACAGAAGAAAAAAAGTTATCCGGGGTGGCATTACCCCCACGCTTAATTCATCAGGACTCGCTACGCTGGCTGTTATCCTTTGCTGCTGCTGCTGCTACGGCGATATCTTTCCTCTGCTCATTTCTCTTAATTTCATTCACCCTTTGCAAATGAGCTGAACGGGGAGCGGAAGGGGGGGGGAAGACAACCCACACAGGATGGCACAACAAAATTTTCCACATTATTTCAAACGCTGTCTACTGCTGCCTCGGTCGCTGCCTCGGTCGCTGCCTCGGTCGCTGCCTCAGTCGCTGCCGCAGTCGACGCTATTCAAATTTTCTACTTTTGCTTTGCACGCGCGATTTTCCTTGTTTTCGCTTTTACATTTTTTAATAGCTAGAGAAATTTTCGCGGCTGCCGTTGTCGAAGGGTGGCACTTCTTTTTTTCTTTTTTCTTTTGTTGTAGAATATTTTCTGTGCTTGTTGTTTTTATGCTCCCGATGGCAGCACGACAACCCTGGCCATTTTCATTGTGTGTGGGTTCGACACTTAAAACGTTTTTCCTTAACAAAAAGTTGCCTTCTCCCGCAACCCCAACTCCAGCAACAACTTTTACACCCACCCACACCCTTCCGCACTTGCGGGTATTAAACTTAATGTTGATAGTGTAATTTTATATTTAAGAGAAGAGCAAAAAAACGCGTTAGGGTTGTGCGGTGTCTGTGTCAACATCTGAGCCTGCCTTTCACTAGGGCGGGTAAGTTTTTATATTTTTTATATTTTTTTTTTGTCTGACTTGTGCGACTGTCAAAACGCTGCTCAACGGGTTCTAATTGAAGTCAAGTTGCTTGTATGGTAGAGGAGAGGGGATAAAGGAAGCAAAAAATATACATTTTATTTGGATTAACTCAACAACTGATCAGTCCTTGGTAATTGATAGTTTTGTGCATTCTGAGAACTATGAATTCTATACCTTTTAAATGTGTTCTGTCTAGAAATATCATACCTTATGAATAGGTGCTTAAAACTGGAACAAATACAATCAGAGCCCATTCAATTATTTTTTTTAACTGCCAATAATGTTCAACAACTAATTAATTAACTAATTCTAGTTTAAATTTTACGTTCAACTCTTAAGTTTGGCTAATTTGTAACTGTTAACAGTTGCCTAACCTTTTCTCCAGCATGCTTAAATACAAATTACTTCATCGATTTTTTTAAGATACTTTTTTTTTTTGCTGTGTTCTTTCATTCCGGAACATGTCTCAAATAGGCCGCTGGCAATGAGAGTCAGGATAAAAAAAATGGGACTGACGCGCACTTCCGTCGACATCCCTGGATGAGACCCACAAAAGATAGACGCTGAAAAGAAGACAGAAAAAAACTTGAGGCACACGCAGCTTTTTTTCTACCAACGACTTTTTAATTTAAGGGTAGCTCTCAGCAGTTCTTTTTTTTTCTGTTGCTGCTGCGCATCCTTTCGCATCCTTGCCCGGTTGCCTAATGAAAAGTCACCGTCAATTACAGGGTCGCCACGCGTCCAAAAAAGTGAAATGAAATTAGAGAAAAAAGCAAAAAGTTGCTGAAAAAAGAATGCAAAAAATGTCACCAAAAGTCAGCAAACACGATGGACCCTTAATCAGAATCCTGTGTAAGCAAATTTGCCACGCAAATGAGTCCAACGGAGTTGAGCCATGAGACAGCAGAAAGAAAGAATGAATGTAAAAAAAATACGCAAATTATATTGAAAAATAGACACTTGAGTATGCTGGGGAGACAGCACAGGAAGCAGAAGATGGACATGAGAATAAGTGAAAGACGTGTCTGTGCATTTCAGTTGCTTCCCAAATAGTTGCCAGGACATTCCATTTACGCTCAAGTGCCTGCCATTCAAATGCATTGTTTCGCCTGATTCTCAATTGCTGATAAACCCCCATTAGAGTCTCCTTTTATCATACAACTCTTTTTCCTCGATGAGATCTCAGTTCACAACTGCAGATAGAACATGTTTGCGTCTTTGATTGCCAGAGCACGACTCACAAAAGTATGCTACACTTTTTAGATACTCCTTAGACTGGAGATCACTATATATTTGTAATTTAACGAGTATAAATTAATGCAATGTTATTATATTTAAATAAGAATAACAAAGAATAAATATATTTTATTAAAATTTGTCTGAAGAAATGTTTTATTATCATAATTTATATATATATAATATAAATGACAGTTATAATATAAAATAATGTATTTCTAATAGATTTTCACTGGGTATTTCACCGTCTATACTCATCATTTACATATACTGGACTATTCTTTTGGCTTTGTCTACCTGCTGTGCACGCGTGTAGTTCTGTCAATATTTGCCTCATATGTGTATGGCACGGAAGTAACCTGATTTTTTGTGCAAAAACAAATCCAAACGGTGCTGGGGCGGTGGGCAGCCCGTGGAGTTGTGTAAACTGCAATGTCCTGTGTGTCCTGCTGCTATGTTTGGACATGTGTCTGCCCCGGCAACTTGACCATAGCAAACTGTTTGCCTAAGGCATTTGCTGGGTTGGAGTCTGTTACGGAAGGGCGGGTCAGCGGGCGAGCTTTTTGCAGGAAAAAAACACACAAACACAAAAATAAAAACGCCGCAGGACATGGCAAAGACCGGCGCCATTGGGCAGCTGTCAGGAGCAGCAACAGGAGCAGCAGCAGCAGCAGCAGCAGGACAAGCCGAGGACAAGCCTTTGAGGCAGCATCTCACCTTTAGAGCAGCTGTCAAAAATGTTAATAGGCGTAAATGAGACGCCCAATGAGACGAGCTCAATGAAGGAAAACTAATTTCCGCCGCCGCCAGGCAAACAAAGCAAATGTCAATGTCTTTGGCCAAATCCTCTAGCCGCAATATCAGTCTCAGCCTCAGTCTCAGTCTCTCAGCCCATAGTTTCAGTGTCTGCCAGGACGTGTGCCAGACGCATCCTTTGCGCGCAAATTGCATGCCTGATCTTTCGCCGTGTGCGGCCCCTAAACAAGGATTATTTCCGTATGCAAAATGAAAATAGAAAACTAACAAAACTGCTGGCAAGTCAATAGACAAACCAGAAAACCCTTTTCAAAATCCCCGCTTATAGATCTGTCTATGTATGGGGTGTGATTTACGTTCTTTTTTTTTTCTTCTCTATTCTAGCAGCCGGCATTTGCATACAGTAAAAAAATTAAATATTCAAAAAAAAGTGAGACTGTGCCTGGCAGGACACACGACGCACACACGCACCCCTCAGCACTTTTTTTTCACTACTCTGTTCGTTACCCAGACAACGACGAGAGTCCTGCGGCTGCGGACAACCCTTTTTGGCACTCCATGAAAGGGTTTCCACAAGTTCGTTCGACGCACTTTTAATTTGCATTTTGTTGGGATTTCGAAAATCAAGTTCTAAACTTACCCCAGACAATCCGGTTCTGGGGGTATCCATAGTAAAAAACACAAATGCCACGTTTTTTTTTGTATACGGTACAGTTTGGTTTTTTGTATTTGACAAGTGAATATTCATGTAATTTTATTTTTTTTCCAGCAAGGGTTAAAAACTTTTCAGCCAGAGGAATACAAAAAAAAACGTGGGTACTCCAGCATGTGCTCGGGCAGAATAATTTGGGTTGATTTGGTTGAGGCAAAAAATTGGAAAAGAGTTGAGAAAAAAGAGTTGATGCAGGCGATTTACAGGGTGTCCTGGTTAGGATTTAGCTTTGTCGGGATTCAACTCTGGGAGCGATCACTGTAACACTTAATTAATCGCATAATGTTCATGAAGATTTCCATACAGGATATCACTATATATCAGTCGATGCAAAATACATCCAATAAAATCTCAGAGTATAGTTAGTAATTTCTTTATTCTACATTTAATCACTCCCAGTCTGTGCTTTGAAACTCTTTTAGCTGACACCCTGTATAAAAGTCTATATGTTAAAAAAAACTACCCGTAATATCCGCTTAAAAAACTCAAAATTCATAAAACTTGGCAACCAAAAAAAATATAAAATAAAAAACTCGCAGAAATACTTAAGTCTGGTCGAGGTAAAAAAACCTTACCCTGGCTGGCAGGCAGGCACGGAAACCCACAGCAGCCAAAGGGTTGAGATGAATGGGTTGCAAGCAGCAACAACAACAACTGGAAAAGCACGCAGCGTTGCATGCAAAACGAAAGTTAATCACAAAATATATAACGGTAACAGAAAATAGATGAACACAGAAAAAATGAGGCAGACGCGAGTTTTTTATTTCTATTTTTTTGTCGTTGTTGTTGTTGTTGTTGCTTCTGCGAGGGGTTAACTTAATTTATGCGCTTCGCGAAGCTGGAAGCGTGGCACTGGCAGCAGCGACGCCAGCTGAGGCAGCGACGCCAACTGAAGCTGATTATGCAGTGCGGCAGCAGAGGGAAATGTTTTTCTTTTTTTTTTTTGTGCCGTTTGGTTTTTTAATTTGAAAAATATGCGATGCTTGATGGTCTCCGGTTGTTGTTGCTGTTGTTGTTGCTGCTGTCGATGTGGCTGGGAATCCTTTGGCTTTATTGGAAATTATTGATTTATGATTTGCTAGTCACTGCCGGTGAGGATGTGAAAGAGTAGAAAGCACTGTCTCTCTCTCTATCTAGTATTAAGAATGCTACAAATGCTTAGAGAATTTAGAAGTACTTTATTCCTGGCAGTTCTTTAATTCAGTGATAGGTTAGGATTGAAAGAGAGATAGTATATATCAGGATCTATTCAATTTCTAAGCCTGAAATTGATTTTATTTTGGAGTTGAAAGCTTTTTTTATAGCTGGCGACAATGCGTGACTTTTTGACACTTAAGGTCGAAAGATCCCTTCAATAGTTGAGGTGCAACTTTGCATATAACAAGTTTAAGTAAAGATTATGATGTTATACGAAGAATCTCTGTGAATTCGTATGTGAAATTTGCTATATTTATAGTTTATATATTGAAGGATAGTTTCACAATTATTCTTCTTTCAATAACAAATTAACTAGCTAACTAGTAGCTGCTAGTTTCCCCACTCATTATGTTACAACGCGCGTTCTTGGTTTATTTTTAAGCGTAGTTGAAGACAGTTCTGAGTTGTATTATACGTTTGTTAAGGCTGTGTTGATTTCCGTAGAAGACCCTCCTACAGCAAAAGCGCCTTTCAACCAAAACATGGCCCCCACTTCAAGCGGCACTCCGGCAACAGTTTCCCCGACCCAAAAAACACACTTCAAACACCAATTAAAAATTATAAACAGGCTCCGCAATCGCAAAGTAAACCCCCCGTCATGGTCCACATGCATATAATACCATCTTTATCAAAAATAAAAACAGAAGAATGAGAGAAAAAGTAAATTGTACATTAAGAAAAAGGAAGAAGAAGCACACGATGAAGGTGAAGGGAAAGGGAATGAGGAAGAAAAGTGCGTTGCCACCTGCGCGAACCGGCGCCAAATGATGCCGTTAAGATGCTTACAGCAAGCTCCGTAGAACGGCGAATACTTCAAAAGGCATTAAAAACAAAAAGCGCTCACAAAATGAAAGCCAAGTGACCCCTCCTGCTGCCACACCCACCGACGCCTCTGTCCGCTGTCCGCTGCCCAATGCCACATAAGGGGCTGTGTGCTGCAAAAGGGTGGCAAACGAAATTAAATTTTGTACTTCGCATAAACTTAATTACTCGCCATGGCAGCGCTGAGGGGCAGCTACAGCGGGCCGGGGGAGAGAGGGTTGGGGGGATGCAGAACGACGGCAGGACGCGGACTTGAGCGCAGGCGCAGGATGGCGTCGTCCGTTCATTAATGGCCGCGCTTAATGGGCAATATTAAATTATTCGCTGCATTGTCCTTTGCCGTCGTGTCCTTTGCATTCTCTGGCTGCTTAAAACAAACTAAAGCGCGCGTGCTTTTATCCTTACCCTCGATCCTTGCTAATTTAACCCCCTCTTGGACTTGGTCGCCATTTGCCTTTTGTCCGAAAAGTTGGCTGCGTTTTGGTGTCAAACAGAATCATTTCCATGTTAATTGCACGCCATTTTGTTGTTGTTATCCTTACTGGGCTGATGTGCTGATTATCCTTTCATTTATGCAAAGTCCTGCCCGTTGTTAATTCGCTTATTCGCTGCTTGGGTCCTGGTCTGGTTCCTTGTCCTTGTCCTGATGCTGGTCCTGGTCCTGTTTCTACTTCTGCGTTTTGTCTGCATTTTAATTAATGTTTTCCTTGTTGTTATGCAAAGGAGCTGCTTATTAAAAGGATATGACTTTCGTCCTGGCTTCGGCTCCACTTACCGGATATGAGAGGTAATTAAAAATTTTTTATTGCCCTGTTAAATTGCGCTTTGCATATTTTGTGGCCATAGCTTACTCAGTCCTTTGGTCCTTTGGTTCCCTGTCCCAGCCCCGCTTGTCTTTTGATCTTGCTGGGAAATTGCATTAGGCTTTTTGACACACACACACACACACTTAGCCGCAAATTAGTTCAAAGGCTGTCAAGTAAAAGGCTCAGTCAGTACTTAAGCTCACACACATGCTCTCCAATCCCAACACCGATGTCCGGCAACCTAACTGAATTAGTAGAACCCATTAGACAGAACTCAAAGAGTGTCATGGCTCAAAATGAAAGTATATCCTGCATTATTTAATAATGTTCCGGCCTTGGCTCTCGCATATCCTAGCAAATCCTTTTAGACTCTCATATATGGGATATAATTGAATCAACAGCCCAAAGTGACGGGCAATAAGAGGGCAGCTGCTTGACACGCCCACCTAAGCAACCTAACACTGACCTCTGCCAACTGTTAGCACAGAAACACAACACAAGCACAGGCAGCGCGCAAACACACACACACATTCATCGCAACATATGCTGGAAAGTATGCTACGGTTTTTGCTTTTTGCATAAAAACCCGCCAAACCAAATATAAACAAGCCACAGAAAAAACGAAGGAAAACCCACAACAAATCGCTTAAATCGCATCAACAGTTTGCCAAACACGCACACTCACACACACCCTTATCACACACACACACATACAGATACAGATACAGATTTACAAAGCGAGGCCCTTGCATATGTGTAGTGAATGATAGCTTGTTGATAGCTCACTTTCCACACACATACAATCACGAAATGTCAACAAGCACACACACTGACAATCATATATGTACTCCCCGCACAGAGCACCCTTTTAGCCTGTACCTTATGCATATGATTTTCAAATGTTTTTCTTTTTTTATTCGCTAGCTTTTCACTTGATTTTCCTCTAAACAAATTTCTTGGGAAACTCACCAGAAAAAAAGGGGGAAAAAGGGTCTCACATGTAGTTCTTTTATACGACCCACGGGACAAGTCGCAAAACGTACGGAAATCGCGTGTGTAGTTCTGGCTTTGTATACCCTGTAATTGTGCATAACTTGTGGTGTTTTGTGTTAATGGATAACTTAAGGTTATTGAGAAGAGAATACATTTTCAATTACAATTTAGAATGTAGTCCCCATTGTATTTAATTGAGTATATTATTTTATAATAATCTATCTTCATCATATTATGTTAACTATATTATAAAGCTAAAACTTCTCATATTCATTTATTTTTCACTTATTCTAACAATCAACCAAATTTCAATGTTAAACGATACTCTACTAATGCTTTCTTAGTACAGGGGATTTCTAAGTCGACCACTCTTTACTCTTTAGCAACGACATGTCCTTTATTGTCGAGCAATTGCCGCTTCCGCCGCCCATGTCGCGGTTTATGCATGTAAATTTGTCCAAAATTGTCGAAATTTTGTGGCAAATAAAAGGCAACATATGAGAAGGGCGAATTCTGAGCTTAAATCGGGGGTGTGTATGTTGTGTGTATGTGTGTGTGTGTGTGGGTGGGTGGCACTTGCCTAATGTACGCGTAATCATCAACATTTTTATCATAGAATTGGCATTATTGTTGTTTGGGAGGTGGTTCTATGGGTGGATAGAGTTGTGCCCTTGGCTGTTATGGAAATTGATATGTGATATGCGAAGTGAATAGAGGTTGAATACGAGTATAAGTATGAGTGTGAGAGTGCGTGGGAATATTATTTAAGTGTTATTATTGACATAGGTTAGTCTGAATATTAAATATAAAGTTCCACCCAAGAAGTAACATGGAGTAGAATGATTCTATAATGCTCAAATGCTATATAAAATATTCTAACTATAGCTGGTAATATTTAACAATTCTTTAGAATGTGTAAGTATTCAAAGATTAAGCATAACAATTTGTAGATTATGATTAACATTACAAAGCTGTAGATGAAACCAAATTCTAGTAAAGAAGCCTTTGAGTTTATGCCGCAAGCTAAGCAGATATATTTTCTCGTGCTTCTTCACAAGAAAGTATCTCATATACTTCCAGGCACCATCCTTCCTTCCCTACACTATGTCTCCCACTTTTGCTCTGTCTCAACTGGTTCATCAACCTGAACACTTGCACTTGGAAAACGTTGGAAACTTAAAGTCTGAGTTGCTGAGTGCTCGCAGCAACAACAGGAAAAACTGCTACCTCCCCCACAATCAAATGCTTGACTCCCCTACACCCCCCACCCCCCTCGAAACTCACCCTTCACCGCTTGGAGCTGCGACTGTGTTGAGCAAGCTTGCGACATTAATACCATGAATAATATACGCTCATTTCTTTTGCTTTCGTCTTGGCGTTACCCCGCTTCCTCGTCTTACACCGCTTTTCTGTAGCTTCTTCTGCTGCTGCTGCTGTCTTCCGCTGTTGCTGTCGACGTCGCCTTACAAAAGCCAAAGGGGTTGTTTGTAATTTTTTTTAAACAAAATTTTCTTCATTTCGCTTTTACGTTGATTTTCGTGCAACTTGAGAAAAACAAATAAAAAAGGCGAAATGAGTCAAAGGCAAGGCTGACAGCGGGTTGGGTGGGGAGGGGGGGAGAGACGAGTGGAGGCTGCCTGTGGGGGCTGCTAACGTCTCAATGAGTTTTACGCTCCTTGCTTGATAATGAGCAGCAGCAGCAGCAGCAGAGTCGACAGCAAGGAAGCAGAGCAGCTCAGGCGCAGCGTTGTGCTCACCCAGCATTAAACTCTTTGACTAAACCCAAAAGCGAGTGCGAGAGCGAGAGGACATTGCCGCTGTCAGTCGCACTCGCTCGCACACAAAGGCAGCAGGTGCTGCGACGCCATTCGCAAGAGCAGAAGCAAGAACAACTAGAAGGGGTTGGGGATTGGGCGTTGGGTTCTGGCAGAGAAAGCGAAAGCACTTCGTATGCAAATGAGTTTGTCGTTATCGCTGCCTGCGCTGCTGCTGGCGCTGCTGCTTGCGCTGCGGTTCGCGGAGAGGGTTGTTTTTCCTCTTTCTTTTTTACTTTTTGTTATCCTTCTCAGTATTCTAGCCCTGCCTTATGGGGTTGACTTGATAAGCGCGAAGCTCGCTAAATTATGAGCACAAGCGTAAAGGAGTAAAACGATAATAATTCCCGAATTGCTAAATGTAAAATGTGAAATTGTAATGAGAGTTCTTCTTGTAATTTGTTTTCCTCGGGCACTTTGCTAAATATTTGCAACATGCTGCGTACAAATGTCCTTGAGATCCCGGCACTTTCTCCTTTTGCCTGCTGTGTGGCCAAGAGATTCGCAATGCCAGCCAGCGTGGAAATTGAGAACTGGCATCGTTTACAGTCAAAGAGCCTTTTTTTCCACGTTCCTTGCCCTCTACCCGCTGTCTGCTAATTGTGGCAAGGCCTTTGTATATCTGTGTGTGTGTGTGTGTGTGTTTGTGTTTGTGCCAAAAATTTGCATGCCTTTGCGCAGTCGAAATTCATGCAGACCGGGGGGTAGTGCAAAGGGCAAAGAACAACACAAATTGCCTTTAGTTTGTGTTCATTCATGCGACGTTTCCATTTTTGTTGTTGCTTTACTTCTCTTCTTCTTCTTCCACCGATTTATCGATAACCCTTTGTAAAATGTAATGCATTGATCCAGTTGCAACTTTTGTTGTGCGTGTGCATGTGTGTGTGTGTGTGTGCAGTTGATTGATGTTGTGCACAGCCCTCAATTCTTAACTATTATTGTTATATATACATTTCACTTTAGGCTAACAATGCTTGTTTTCTTCTATTAAAAGGCTATAGAATTGCTGCAATGCATTTCAAAGGATATAGAATGCTTACAAATAGTAAGTTAACTTCACACTAACAATAATTTAACTTTACTTATCTAAGGTTATCAATTTCGCGCGATTTTTAAGCAACGCCATTTGTGAACGCTTGAAGCTGCAATTATTCAACATCAACTAAGCCCAGTAAATCTACCCGAAAACTCCGCCAAAAAGCGACGCTACCATATTAATAAGGCTCATAATTTTACCCATTTAATTGAGGCGAATGGCCGCAGGATAATGAAAGCAGCAGCCAATGCGGCATCAGCTGCCCCATTGCCCATCTCTCATGCCCCAATCCCCAACACCCCCAACCCCCCGCCAACCAACTGCCATGCTATAGTCTATTGCACTTGAGGCAGCTTATTAGAATCGCTTGGTTCGCTGGACGCGAACTTCGGACTTGAAGTCCTGGGCGCAAATCATAATTTTTCAATTTGAATAATGAGCAGCGCTTGGCGGTTGGCGAAGAAGCCTTTAAAATTTATTTCGACGGCCTTTTTATACTTTCCCATAGAGGGTCGACACAACGCCAAATGGAATGTAATCTATAGTTCGAATGGAAGATACCCTATAAAGCTACAAAATAGTGAAAAACTGTTTAACAATTTTAAAAATATAATATAAACGCAATGTAGTATATAAAGGGACATTGTGAATTTAATTATAACTCTTCACTCAAATACTTAAATCTTAAATTGTTATAGTTATGACTCAAGCTTATAGAACCTCAGTTTTCTAATTAATATACCCTACTGACACCTGTAGGGTATATTTATAAAAATCCTTGCAGGCAAACACTCGTAAACTCATTTGGAAAAAATTCTGGCTACCCAAGTCTAAATCATTTACTCGAAAGGCAAACGCTGGCGCTCAGCGAAGAAAGGCTGAAATGCTAATAAGCAGCACAGGACTCCCCTTCCAGTTGGCCAGAACGGTTGAAGGAGGCAAGGAGACGCTGATGACGGCGTTGAGGGCGACGCTGCCTCGTTCTATGTAAGGACATAAGACGGCTTTTATGTAATACATGCTGCCATTTTGTACATAGAGCAAGAGCTCTGAGAAAGCGAAGCCTTTTTCGGCGACTGCTGCTGTTGCTGCTGTTGCTGTGTTGAAAGGGGCACAAAGAAAGGAGGCGTCTGATGGGTGGCTGAAAGGTTTTTTTCTGTCGAGGTTGGGGTATTCCTTCTGCTGTTGTTGTTCTTGTTGTTTGCTCGCTGAAGATTAAATGGGAAAAACACTGTGACATTTTCTGGCTGCGCGAGGCGCGCGTTTTTTTATACATATACATACATATATATATATATCTATATATATAAATATATATATATATTTGTTAGTATATATTTTCACGTCTTGCGCTCAGCTGCCGCCGCGTCGCAAAAATTCAAAATGCCATGTTTGGGGTTGGCGCTGCCGGTTGGGGTTGGGGTTGAGGGCGTAGTAGTATTGTGGGTTGTGCCACTGCGGCGACAGCATTAGTGGGGCGTCTCGTGGCAAATGTAAAATAATGCGAAAGGGCTTCGTTTGCATAAATTAAAAATTTATATAATGTCGCCCGTTGTCGCTTCAGCCACGGTTTGGGCTTGGGCTGAGGCAGTTGCTAATTTTGTAGGAGCAGGGCAGGAGAGGAGTGGTGATGGGGGGTGATTCTCGCTTACATTTATTGATTAAAAACGAAGCGTTGTTTTTTTTAACACAATATTGTAATATATATTTCGCTTTTGTATTCACACAATTCGCCATAAACATAATAAATATACTCGTACATTGAGGTTTTCGCATTTAAAAATTAATGAATAATATAAAATTTAATAATTAAGTTAATATTAATGTTTAGGTGTTTGTTTATAATATTTAAAATGCTTGAAAATACAACAACAATAAACTAGAAAATCAATATGCAAAGCAGAGCATGCCTTATATATATAATTTTATATAATTATTATTATTAATTAGTTTTTTTGGTAATTAATTTGTCTAGTTTTGTTTTATATATTTGGTTTTTCCATAAGTGCTGTTATTATTTAAACTATATATATATGTCTATATATATTGCACATATTGAGCCGCTTTATATTGATTATTATTAAGTTATTTACAATTAAATTGACATAAAGATTAATCATGAGTATATAGTATATATATATGAGATATTTGTACACTTAAGTTAAATACGATTAGTTAATATTATTATTTTAAATATACATACATAATTCATATGAAACATGTGAGGTGTGTGTACAATGCGCAGATTTCAGGTCCGAGGCGGGGCCTTGAAATGCGTTGACTATTGATTGTTATTTTTTTTGTAATTATTTAATCTTGAGGAACTTGTATACCATACACTTGAATGAACAAAGAAAATTACACAATATTTTGTTGCATTTTTTGCTTGTGACTTTTTCTATAAACGTACAAACGAAAAAAATACATCGAGGGTATTCCGCACCTCGATAAATCGAACCAAAGATTGCACTAAAATTATTCTGTAGTGTAAGTTGTTGAGTATGTACAGCTTAGACTATATACAGATCTAGTATAAACTTGATTTTTAATATATTTATATATACACTTAGACAAGGTTTAGATATTAAATACTTATATACGTGTGTGTTTCTAAATGCTTTTGGAAAATCGTTCGTTAGGCTTAGTTCATAAAAAATATGCATAAAAATTTCTATATATGTATATATAACTTTCGATATTGATTTAAATTTGGTTTATCATCCATTTTTTAATTGTATATAAATTCTGTTTGAATTGTACGATTGCCCAAATTGTTATTGTTACTATATATATATATAGATATATATATATATCTATGTATATGTATGTTATGTATGAACTGCGTATAAGTTAGTAGTATTTGTGTGTGAGTTGCTTAACGACAATCACAACAAATGTTTTTTACAAAGAGGTATTGGAGGTATTCGGTTATAGTAGTTCTTCCTGTTTACTTGGTTCACGACTTAACTATTCAATTTTATGCTATATACGTAGTAGTTTATGGGAGTTACGATCTACGATTTATATTGAGCTATAAATATATTTATTTTATTATGTATTTTATATGTGTGGATGTCGAATCGTGCAAAATTATATGGGGAAAAAAAGGAATATTAAATATTTAAAAATGTGGGAATTTTCAAATAATTACGTATATCAAAATTCTTGAGAACTGATTAAAAAATAAATAAAAAAACCATAAGATTTCTGTTTTCATGTTTGTTATCAGTTTTATTTGTATAGTTTTTTTTCTTTCAACATGCCACTCGCAGCATGCGGCAACATTTGGCAAGCGTTCACTAAATACAAACTAAAAAAATGATTTATAATAATAATAGTTAATGATAATGATAATAAATGCTTGCAATAAAATGAGATTCATGCAATAAAACGTACGTGGACTAATTCAATTAAATAATATTTTTATATTAAATGTATAATTCATAATTTGTGGCAAACAAAACAATTGGCATACTAATTAAAGAATTTATTTTTTTCTTGCATAACTTAAAGTTAATTTTGATTTTCGATTCGATTTGTTTCTTGATTGGCATTTTCTTTGAGAATAATCAAACGATTGTTAAATTAGACTAAACAATAACTAAAACTATAATTATAATATTTTGTTTTTGATTGGTTTTTTGCTTGTTTCTTTTTGTTTTTTCTTTTTTAGATGACTTTGTGTTTGTTTTGGGGTAGCGCTGTGTAATTTACAATTGGCAGCTGCAATCGCTTCGCTGGCTATTTACAATCTCTGAACAACAACTAAAGATTAAAAACTATTTAGGCTATTAACTAAGCTAACAACTAAAACATTGAAAATGGCACAATATTTGCTGGGTTAGGTTTGTGTGTGGGAAGAGTTGTGGGGGGGGGGGGTAGGAAGTTCTTATATTATAATTGTCTTAATTTAGTTGCGTGTTTTTTGTACAATTTTTTGGGAGAGTTTTGATTTATGTGCAATTCTTTTTGCTAAATGACTAATAATTATTATTATGCTTTTGTTTTTTGTTTTTCGTTTATATGTTTTTGTGTTTTTGTTGTTGGTTTTTGCTTGTACTTAGCATAAATTCCTGTTCCGAAAACGTTTTAGCAAAATTTGCAATTTTGTTTCTGCGCCACGCCAGCTTCATCTGATGATCACCGGCCCCTTTAATATTTATATACAATTCATTTGGAGGATGTGGTTGATTTCCTGTTTGTTTCTAGTGGAGCTGCTGCTGCTGTTGGAGTTGCTGCTGGCGCAGATACAGAGCTGCTGCATCGTCCAGGTCATCGAGATCGATGTCATCGTGCTGATCATGCGATTCGGCGGACCGTGGCGAGTGCATGCTCAGATCCTCGGGCTCTGTCTGCTCGGGCATATCGCTGGCCACATGCATGATCTGTGGCGGTGGCAGCCGGAATACCCGACGGATATCCTGCGCCTTGCGACGTGCATTGCTGCTGCAATGTCCATCTACCGAACTGGCGCCATCCTCCGACAAATCAAGTGGTGCATCCTCATCCATGCTGCTTTTCGCCAGATCCACAGACTCCTCGGAACCACCATAGCTGGCGCACATGGCAGCAAACTTATTTGTGGAGGACTCCAGAGCGGCGGCAGCAGCCACAGCCGCCGCAGCCATCGGATAGTCTCCGCTCATGGCCGGCGACAGAGCTGGGGTGGGCGGTGATTGAATGCCACACTTGTGATTCATCAGATGATGACGCCGACGGAACTTCATATGGCAACGATCGCACTCGAACGGCTTCTCGCCATTGTGCACCAACATATGGGACTTGAGCTGATTGGAATCACTGAACTTGCCATCGCAAATCTCACAGGTGTAAGGACGCTCACCGGTGTGGACACGCAGATGGCGTCGCAAATTGGCCACCTGAACAAACTGGCGATCGCAGTGGGAGCAGTGATAGGGTTTCTCTCCCGTATGCAGGCGCATGTGCGTCTTCAGGTGATGATCCCGTGTGAAACGCTTGTGGCACTCGGGACACTCAAACGGCTTCTCACCGGTGTGTGTACGCTCATGATTCTGCAGCACATGCTTGTAGCCAAAGCTGCGCGAGCAGATCTTACATGTGAAGCTCTTGTCACGGGAGGGATCCTTTGCCGGAGCTGCTGTGCTGTTCGCCGAGGTAGCTTCGTGCGCCGAGGAATTGGGTGAACTGCCGCTGGAGGGCGGGGAAATTGGTCCGCCGGATGTGTGATATAAATCGCTGACACTCATGCTAATCTCCGTTTGGAATTCCTTCTTCACCGACAACTTACGCGACTTCTTGGCCGGCTCACCCAGACCCATATGATGATGATTGTGATGTTGGGGTGTGCTATTTGGTGAGCTCAACGGATGCTTACCACTGTTGGGCACCGGCGAGTGTGGGCTAGCGGGAGGGGAGTGCAGATGTGTGCCGGGCACCGGCAACTGTTGTGTCTGCTGATGCTGCTGTTGCTGTTGATGCTGTGCCGCCCAAGCGCCGAACAACGCCGCCGGATTGTGGGGAAACAGTGTGGTGGCCAATGTGCTCATCGGCAGCTGTGCCATAAAGGCAGCCGCCTGTCTATTGGCCGCCAACAATTGTGTGGGCGATAGCATGCCAAAGGCGGATGCTGCTGCTGCCTGTTGCAGACCCATCGCTGGATATAGGGAGTGGGAGTGAGAGTTGGACGACGCCACCGGGCTGCTCGCTG
Source organism: Drosophila histrio (assembly GCA_958299025.2). Taxonomy (NCBI): domain Eukaryota; kingdom Metazoa; phylum Arthropoda; class Insecta; order Diptera; family Drosophilidae; genus Drosophila; species Drosophila histrio. The sequence continues at coordinate 16,645,356 of OY729167.1, read as the reverse complement.
ATGTATTTGCGGACATGGGCGGTGACAGGGACATGGAGCGATCCACAACGATTTCCTCGCGTTTGATGCCAGCTAAAGCGGCTGCCAGGCCTAAAAGTTAAGAAAAACAAAACGAAAAGTGTTGCAAGTTAGCAAAAAGATACATATACGATTTTAGCTTTTCTCCCCCCATTTCCCATTTTACTTTTCATCATGCTGAGCTGTCAGAAACAGTTTGGTCAGTTGCCCGGCGGGCAAGCGAAAATCAACTTTGAACTTAAAGTGTAAGTTAAAAGGAAAGAAAAACGCACGTGTGTGTGCAAAGGAAGCAAGCTAAAGTCTTTAAGCGAAGAGAGCGCAGTAAAGAGCTTAAGAGCGCCACATGTGTGACATATGTATGTGCGCTCTTGTTATTTCTTACGCTCTCTCGCTCGCTCCCTCGCTCGCTGTTGCTCTGTCTTGCTCGTTCGCTCAGTTGGCGTTTGTTTTGGTGGGCGTTGCGTTAAACGAGTTAAATGCCGGTTTGCTGCTGCCCAACAAAACTTGTAAACAAAACTTAATTGTGTGCTGCATGTGTGTGCGTGTGTGCGTTGAGCAGTTGCCAAAATGGCGCTTAATGTTAACTTGGGCACATTGAGACGTCGTTATTGCTGTGCGTATTTCGAGTGTGTTAGTGTGAGTGTGCTCGACTTTAATGTGCTTTAATGCGAGCTTTAATGTGCGACAATCGGCAAATTGCAAGCATGATTTGTTGAATGAAGAATGCTCTAATTAAAGTGTATTCAACGAAGAATTGTAAATGTTTTGTTTTTAAATTACTGAACAACTGACTAAACTGTTTCGCTCCAATTGAAATTGTTTATATTATTTTCTTAGCCTGTATTTTTCTACTTACTTCGTGTTTGCGCGTCCTGCAGCATTGATATAGCCATAATCTGTGTTGTCCTTGCTTCACTGCAGCAAATTTAAATTTCACTTAACTTTTTATATTGTTTTTTTGTTTTGTTTCTTTCAGTTCTGAACACAAATTTTCATTTGAGCTGCGTTTTGTTTTTTACTATTTTGTATTGTTTAAACAAATTCGCGCACTTTTTGTTTGGTTTTTTTTGTTTTTCTTTGTACTTTGAGGTAGTTTTTGCACAGTTTACAAAAGTTCACGATATACAAAATGAGGTAGTTGCAATTAATTTATATTCATTTAATTTAATTTAATTTAATTATTTATTTTAGTTTAGTTGAGGTATTTGGTTTGTTGTTGTTACTGTTTTGTCACGCGTTTCAATGCACAACAAAATTTGTTGTTCCTTTTATTTTAACTAAATATTTTTTATCAATTTCCTTCAGTTGCTTGTTGAGTTGTGACTGTGACGAGTTGTCGCTGAGAAATGATATGAAGCGAGTGACTGCAACACGTTTTTATATTGAGCTGAGAGCTGAACTGAGTAGTTGTATCCTTTGCGCTGTGGAAATCCTTTTGAAGCAACAAATTTTGCGTGAGTGTAAGTATCGTATGTGTATGTATCGGAGTGTGTTTGTGTGTGTGTGTGTTTGTTTGTTTGGCACCAAAAAACTGTGCTCCTCTCACTGTCAGAGCCAAATCACGAATGATACGAATTCGCCGTGTGCGCTAACTATAAGTACGCTCGCAGCACTCACCCTCTCTTCGCAGCACACACAAACACACGCATAGCATACGCACTCAAGCGCTCACTCACTCACTTACTCGCTCACTCTCACACACGCATGAAAGAAGCAAGCAATCAGCCAAAGGGAGGAAGCACGACAGAAGACGACACAACCGAAACGAAACCCGACGACGACGACGACGACGCATACCCGATGCTCCGATCAAAGCAGGTACCGTGCTCTCCTTTATGAGTTATGTACGTCGAATATATCTGTGTCTCAATGTATGCGTGTGTGTGTGTGTGAGGTTGTAAAAAATCTAAGCGCTGAGTTGAGCACAGCTCAAAAATCCCTCAGCTCTTTTTTTGTTGTGCTCGCTTTTTGCCCGATTCTACCTAAACAATTTTTGATTCCTTATATGTAATATGCAAATTGGTGCGACAGAGACAACAAATACTCGCGAATACTCAAGCAATATTCGACGCACTCTAGATACGACAACTAAACTATGCACTTATTTTTATGCCAGCAGCAACAACAACAACTGCAAGTAAAAAAGATAAAGTTGACTTTTAGCCAACTATCTTAAAAAGTTAATGCGACGGGTGTAAAAACTTTTATGGTTTTATGACAGAGGCGTTTTTTATTTGCTGTTGTCTGTCATAAAAAAAATAAAACACCAAACTAACAGCTACCTATGAGCTCTTAAAAAACTTGTGAGTACTTCCGTTTTTTAGACCCTTCATAAAAAAAGGTTTTCGCTAAAAAACATATAGAGCACCAAATATTCAAGGCGGTTTCCTTTCTGCTAACAAATTGAAATACTCAGTTAGATTTAGACTATGTAAAATTAGTTAAAACATATTAAATTGTTCCATTTTCCCATTTCTAGTTGCTTTAACGAAAATTTGCCCTTAAATGGGGAATACAAGTTATTAAATCTTAATCTCAGTTTGGAATAGTTAGGATTAGATTGCTTAAAACAACTCAAGTGTCGGCGATAACTGTCGCTGAAAGTAGCTCAGCAATTAACTCATTTTTAGGTGCCCAACATTTCCCCTTTGTATATATGTAATGCGAAAAATAACTCAAACTCGTGAAGGGGGATGATAAAGGCGAAAACGCAGAGTGAAACACTCAATAGACACACACACACGCACACACATTTAGCGAAAGAGGAAGCGAGAGAGCGAACGCCAAAAGTCACTGAAAGAGATGTGCATTCGGGTTGGAGAGAGTATTGTGACCAGTAAAGGGGCGGAGAAGAGTCTTCCCGCTGAGTTGGGAGCGTGCGCTGTAAGAGAAAACAGGAAGTAAACAAACCAGTGGAAGTACTCTTCTCCCATTCTCCCCCCTCTCTCTGCTCCTCTTTTTGTGGTGCAAAAGGGGCGAAACCAAAGTGAAAGTGACACGAAGGGGCAAGAGAGCATTTCTTTGAGTGAGTTTTTTTGTTGTTGAATTATCAGCCTGTTGAGTTAAGGAAATAGAAGTTTTCAGCCTCCCCATGGCCATTGAGTAGCGTTTAATGGCCAACTAATTGCCGGCACACGTCTAAAAAACCAAAACCATAAAAAATAGCAAAAGAAAAAAACTAAGCTGATAAACAGGTAAGAAAAAACTGAGCAAAACTGAGAAAAACTTTGCAAAACCCTTCCTAAAAAACAGCTAAACACAAGCAGAGAGAAAGAGAAGACTTTTCGTCTATTTCATTTGTATTTGTATTTTTATTTCTATTTTTTTTTTTTTTGGTTATTTGAGGCAACGCTGCACGCTGTTGACTTTTGCGGATTGACTTTTAAATGGTTTTATGTAGATTTTTATGGCAGCGACCAGGAGTTATGCTGAAAATCTATAGACATGCTAGTTAGGTAGGCCAAGGACGCGACCTGCAACGCGACGGGATGTTAATTTCAACGATGCCAACACAACTACCGTGGAAATTTCGAAAGTGAAAACTACAATGGAACTAGTTTTCGGTGTGTGCTGCATGTTCCTTCGTCCTTTCTTTCTTATCCTTGCTCTGCATAATGTTACGTAAAACTCATGAAATGCTGAAACAATTCCCGACGGATTAAGCCATTTTTGACGAATTTCTAACGATTCGCAGAAAACATTAAAACTGACAACAACAACAACAACAACAAGAACACCGCTGAGTTTGACTTTTGAGCTAGAAACATGCGGTGATAAAGTTGATAATTGATAAGCGAAATTCACTTAAATTGGACCCCTTTATTCTCAATATGCAAAACTATTTACAAAAAATCACACGGTGTGTATATTTAGCATTAGTGGTCAACTTTTCATGCGGATTAGTCAGTAAAGTTGACAATCATCAAAGATATTGATAAGCGACTTACAGATCCGGTCGTTACTGATAATACAATGTCAGAGCAGCCAACCCATTATCAGCACTCGCAGTTGTCAAGAGAAAGTCGAAACTGAAGAGACAACATAATATTTAAATAAAGAAAGAGAAAGAGAGATGTCGGCTGATCATCATCCAAGTCCAGTTCTAAGCAGCTATTAATCCCAAAGTGGGGCAGTAGTGCGTAGTAGTTGAGAAATAATGCGTAGACCTTATCAACGGCACAGCAGACTATAACTATACATATATATATAGCTAAAAAAAAAACTAACCTAAGACAATTTAGTAGACAAATTGTTGTAATTAGTGCGTAACACTTGGCATTGATTTATGGGAATGTCGCCAAACTATTTATAAAACAAAATATGATTTTGAGAGACACACACTTTAGTTTCTATTTGATTTTTCTTAGTTATTATTTAACGCTAGTCTTAGATTAGCTAAATATAACAAATGACTTATTAAGCATGTGAGACTTTATTAAGACACAGAAAGATTAAAGATCAAGTTTAGTGCAAAGTCAAGCGAAAGTGAAATCTAAGCAATTTAATTTCGACATAACATTTCAACGTTTTGTAGATCAGACCAGCATATCAGAGACCAGCAACTCTTTTGTTGCAGCTGCACTCTTTCATGTGGCATGTGTCCAGTTTCGGGTTACAGCTGTTGCCTTCATAGAAATGATTATATAACCATAACCCTGCCAAAAGCCAAAGGCAAACAACAAAATGGAAAAAATAGAAATTTTCAACTCAAACAAGGACAAATTTTTTACGTATATAATTTTTGCAAAGAACAGAACTCGTCCTCGACAGGATAGACAGAAAGTGAAAGCGAAAGCCGCACACGTTGAGCATGCGCCACAGCACGGGGTAGGGTTAATCATAGGGTTGGGTTAGGGTGCCGGGTGCCTAGGGGTATACGAGTATAAAGAATACCCGTACTGTTATGCGATATGTGTGCCCACAAATTTTTTAGCCATTTGTAACACTCGATCGCGATCGAGGACAGGACGAGAGGGGTAACTTGATTTATAGTCAATCGAGCAATGACGATTTGATAATGATAATAATGATGACAAATCGAATTGTTATTGATGTGGCAAATATGTGGCATGAGATACAGTTCCAAACTGTTGCGGCGCTTAATGAACTGCCATGCAAATCGCCTGATTTAAGGCCTAATCCATTGGGCTTAGACAGAGCACGCGACGCGCTGCGACGCACAAAACTGAATGAAAGGATAGGGATATAAGGATATAAGCCACGCAATCTTGGGCTAACTTGAGTATGTGCATTTTGAGTTCTTTTGCATTAAACAAATCCGCTTTTTAATGCGCCGAAAAACCCCCCGCAGCAGGATCTTTGTATTATTCCTGCTACCCTTTCGTCTATGTGCCTAATGAGCGTGGCTTAAAGCAAGCAGGACTAGCCAGAGACTAGGACATGCGATTGAGAGATTGGCCAACATGTGCTCAAAAAGAGTTAGCCAGGAAATTACAAAGTATTCTTGAGATTATCTAAGCTGCGCTTCCAGGAAATATTGCATGTGCAACATGCCACAACTTGATGAAATTTAATCTGCCATCCTGATTTTCCACTCAGCTCTGGGGCGTGGCAATTGCTCCCTGCCTTTGCATATGTATGTGTAAACAAGCTCCTGAACTCGGGGCACAAACTGAGCGCTGACAGCCTGCAGCATCCCTAAAAAACACACGCTGCTTTCATCTATTTCGTGTATTTTTTTAAGAGGGAGACTCAACAGGCTCCGGCTGCCTGTTTGATATCAAATTGATTGCATTGCCGAGGGGCGAGGGGCGAGGAACGACTTTGAGTCTTGGGTGCAGATGAGAGCTGTATTTAGGCGCATGCCAGGCGCACGACATGGCTAAGTATCTTGGCAACGGGTTGAGCTTGAATGAATTTCTACAACTTGTGTGCGGCACGCACTTGGCCAAGATGCGGCTCAAGCTAATCCCAGTGATTTAATTAAGCCAGCGATTGAATTGAGGAAGCGCGGAAGCGCAGCATCGGGATCAGGATTAGCTAAGCCTTGGCCTGGCTAGTTCCTATTGGGATTAAGATTAGGCAACCGCTAAGCATGCCGGATTAGCGACTTCGAGACTCAATTGACAGTTGAGAGTTCTTTGAGTGAGCTCCACTTTTAGTTGTGCTCCGATACTGTTGTGATTTTCTTTGATATTCCCGGAATAAGATTCGCAATGTTGTCTGCTTTTTATTATGCGATCGTTCTTGGTAAACACAGTTCGCGTCTAACTCATTAGAATTGTTAACAGCATTTTGCGCTAATTGTTGGCCGCGTTCACAATGCGCTGAGACCTAATGCATGTAAATAGAACACCCAAAACTGCTGGCCAGGATTAAGCAGCTAATCCGCCTCGCCCTCTACCGCTCTCACTCTCTCTCTCTCTCTTCTGTCTCACTATCTCGGTCTTTCTTTCGTCCTTCAGCATGTTGTGCATTTTAGTGGTTCTGGGCTAATTCTAATTACAAACATACGCCAATTGTTGTCTCTTAGTCTATGGAAATTCTGTTGAAATATTCTTCTAAGCAGCTGTACACACACCTACATAGACACACCAACACACAGACACACTCAGACAGTTAACTCTGCTCTTGTTAATTATGAAACTCTGATTTGTTTAATTCTCGGTTCATTCAGTTGGTCAAGAGTTCACTAACCTCACTTAAAAAACGGCATTGGTAAAAAATAGCGCTAGAATAGATCATAAAATCAGGTAGCACAGATCATAAAAAATGGCAAAAAACGTTGACTAAAAAACGGAAGTGCAACAGGGCCCAAAAACAAACAGGACACTCGTAAAAAACTGTAAAAAAAGTCAAACCGCGCACATTACGCGATTGTCAAGGACATGCTCTAAGAGAGAGAGAAGCTGCTCTCTCCTTGCGGCGAATTCGTCGAGTTAACTTTACGATCGATCGCGTTCGAACTGCCAGGACATGCAAATGCAGCATGCACCGGATTTACGAGTCTGCAACAATGACAACAACCTAAAGAGCCTGAGGAGTGTGCAACAAAAAAGAGGGAGGCACAGACATGTCCCTGTTATATTTATGACGCAAGTTATTGCATATACTATATATATACATATACTGCTTGTTGTCATTCTTAATCCGGATTTAGTTCAGCTTTGCACATTTTTTGCATTGTTTTTGTCTTTTTTTCGCATTTTGGCATAAAATTGACTTCTTAATTGCCAAGCGTGGTAGTTGGCCCTTCAAGGCTGGACATTGGCCAGCTACCTGATCGAGCCGCGGCGAGCCGCGCCGACCTGGCAAAGAGGTAACCCACGCTTACAGGTAGCCGCTCTCAACGCTCTCAACTGCCTCGGACTCGATTGCCGGCTCTCTTGTTTAGGAATTCCATAATTATGATCCTCGCAGTCACTCGGGCTCTGTTTGCCTTCTAGCGAAAAAAAGAGAATACAAAAACATGCACAACGGACCGGAGACGCGAAAAAAATCGAGTCGCGCGCTAAGCCGGAGATTAGCTGACGGATTTAATGGAAAATCCATCAATATTACGCCCATGTCCCAGGAGGATCAAGCTCTAATCGCCGTGCTTAAGACTGACTTATTATGCTGAAAAAATTTAATCCGCCCTCGCGTCCGAGGTAGGCGCAATATATTTTTTGTGTGTGTTCCTCTCTCTCCTTCTTTATCTGCCACCCGACTAATCCGGGGGTCAGCTGCTCCGGCGTAGGAAAAGAGGTAAAAGCCAAATGTGAAAAAAATAAATATGCAAATTGTAGCAATTTTCAAAACATTTTTATTATTATAATCCTTAATCCTAGTGCAAAAAGTTAAAGCCTGGGATTAAGCAAAAACAGTTGGCGTTGTTCAAACTGCAAACTGCATGCAGGTAAAACTGAAAGTTCGCCCGGAAAATGTTGCTTAGCGAGTGGATCATAGTTGGATTATAGTTAACTTAAGAGCGATTTCATTTGAGCTGCGATTAGCGCCAGGATCTACAGATTTGTGGCGCAATAATCAGCCACAAGTCCAAGTTCCGCGCGGATTGTGATTTGATCTCTGGATTAAACGTAGATCCTTCAGGAAGTGCGTGTGGGTGGCGTGTGAGTTTCAGTCACAGAATGAGTTGGGTTTTTGGAAAAATAGAAGATGATACAGGCCGTTTGAGATGTGATTTCGGGAATGCAGTAATGCCATATCAATAATGGAAGCATACAGTATTTAATACTTACAAAAAAAAGAAACGAAAGTAATTAATTGTCTTACAACTATGGAATAGGTTAAGACATATTCAATTTAATTTAATATAAATATTTGCACTGAAAGATAATTATGTATTGATAATTTGAGAAAATTACTAACAGCAATATTATGAAATAAAAGCTGAAGGGAATTTGAACTCGTAAAGTATTCAATTCTAACCATTTATTCTGTCGATTTTATTTACTTCTGGGATAGATCGATCTGCATTAGTTATGTGCTGTTAAATTAACTTAAATTCCTTGAGATCCATTTAAATTTTCTTGTTTAATTGCCTTCTATAAGGCGATACTATAACCAATATGTATTTAAGCGTTGAAATGGAATCAGTTTAAGAAGACTTCGTAAACTCTAATCGTGATTTTAACAATGTCGATAAACAAGAAATGATTTGCTTCATGAAAGGAGTGCTGGAGGAGTTGGCGGGCAATGGAGCTCCAATCAATACCAAAAGAAGGTTCTGGAGTAGCACACAATCATCAGCAATATACAGTACTCAGACTGGATATCATTCCCAATCCGTAGGATAATCAGAGATCGAAGACTAATGTTGCTTGTCAGTTGAATATTAAGTTTTAATAGTTAAGAGCTGCATTTCTTCATCGTTTTACGAAAACATCTTTAGTTGTAATGGTAGTAATATTCGAGTTTCCAAAGGCAACTCCTAAGACGAAGTGCAACCATCCAAATGCACTTTATTCTCTGATTGTTGCTGCTTATTGCGATCACTTCCGTTTGGATCATTCATCTGCTTCCTTAACTGTTTTTTTTAGCTATTCAACTAACAACTTTGGCAACAACAAAGGACTCTCACTGGCCCCTTAGCCTCTGTCTCAATGCCTGCCCTTCTTCCTTCTGAGCTGGTTCTGATCAACGGCCAGTGAATTGGCTCTTTGTTGCTTTTGGGATTTATGCAATTTGTCCAAGATTTCGTTTGCAACTTCCTGTGCTTAGCTGCCATTCAATTTGCCCCGATTGATTGTCTGGCCGAGTTATTCTTTGTGAACATGTTACCAAAATTCACTTTGAGCTGATCCCGTGCCTCGTTTTGGGCAGTCAGAGGAACGGGAGCGAGGACGGGGGATGAGGCAGTCAAGTCGCTGATTGTTGCGCTGTTTTCTAAGCGGACTATGTCGTAATTGAGTGAGATTTGTGTGCCACTTGGTGGCTGCCACATTGTTGCCTCAGCTCTGGCAGATGTTCCTGTTGCTCTCCCTTCAGCAATGCTTAAGCGGCTTTTGGGCCAACGTCAACGCCAACGCGTGCCTGGACCTGAACCTTAACTTGGCACACAGTATCCGGCCCAGGACATACCCCAAACGTGGCATTATCGAGCCAGCAGATGCAAATGAGTCCCCGTTGTGTAATTAGGTGGTCCAGAAGCGTCTTCAGTCTGGTTGCCACTCGCTCTGCTTATCAGTCGCAGCAAACAGCAACAGCAACAGCAAAATAATTTTGTTTGGCCTTACGGCGATGCGACGCAACTTTGTTATTGTATTTCTTTTTTTTGGGGGGTTTCTTATCAATCGCTGCTTGCATCTCACATGCGTGCCAACGTCCGTCCCCTTGAGTGGCGAGCACCTACAAGTTGTTTATAGACAAAAAGGTCGCAAATGAAGTCATTTTTTAAGCGGCTGCCAGTTGAAACGCAGCTCAAGATCAAGGATTTTCGGTTTCTTATCATTGGCACGGGCAATGCACCCGGGCCACATTTAGTGAACGAGTTTCTTATCAATAATTCAGCTAGTCCAATTTATTATTTTCTTACTTTTAAATTTGCAAATGTGCCTGGCATCTCGTCTCAAGGAGTGAAGCAATCAATTGGGAATTTCGAGAATGTTGGGGAAATTGCGAAACAGTAGAATGGATTATCCGATTCAATGAAATACCCATAAATACGTATGCTTAAATTTCTCGGAACAAATTGTATTTCCAGAGCCAAATTTTAAAGAATAAATACAATTAAAAGTATCAATTAATTAATGTAAATTAAGAAAAGTTCTTTTAAGGAATTTTTTCAATAAAGAAAACTATCTGCATTAGTTTCACTCTGACAGTTTGTGCAGTTTTGAAATCATTTCAAAAATGTCCAACAAATCTAGCGATAAATATAAGTATAACCAAAACACGCTTAATATTACTTTAAATAGACTCATTATCGCCTTTTGCGAATGCTGCACAACAAGTCAATTAAAATGCGAAATGATCATTAACTTTTAACATTACCCAAAGATTAACACATTTGTGTTTTGTTTCTTTTTTGCATTCGCTGTACATTAAATGGGTTAATCAGAGTCAAGAATATGATTGGCTGATGATTTGGCGAAATGCAGCAATCGCAAATTGAATTTTGTTTATTTGCACAATTTATGTGATAAGAGTTTTTTTTGTTGGAATATAACATTTAGTATTTCAGTGCAGATGGGATGTTCTGTTAGCTCTGGGCTCTGATAAGGGACGCAGTCATGGCCGTTCATGGCCGGTCGAGTTTTACGTGCGGCGCCAAAAAGCAGTCGACGATTGTGCAAAGGTGCGACGACAATCGTGATGATGTTCATGACGATGATAATGATGATGATAATGATGATGATGTTGATGGTTACTTGCTGACGTGATGTCACTCATGTCACATGTCCACAAGCACAGCAATCCAATTAAACAAGGTAACAAGGAAACCGCACAAAAGTTGACGCCTGACAGGATAATCAGGCGCAATTGTTTGGCAATTAGACGACGGCGAAGTCCTAGAAAAGTCACCTAAAAAAAAGGGCATTTAAAGTGGGAAATATAGGTGGAAATGAAAAGTATCGCATTGCACACGCATGAGCAGCTTTTCAAGTCAAACTTGAAGGACATGGCATGTCCTGTTCTGTCCTGTCCTTTTGTTGCCGCTATTGCTGTAACTGGCCTGTCAACAAGGCCGCCATGTCAATTTGCTCGTGTAAATTTGCAAAAATGAAGCTGTAAATTGCATTGATTGCTCGTTGACAGCTGTAGGACAATTGACAGGACGATAACGAGATGTGGCAGAACAGGCGGGGTCATATTGGGTCGGCTCAGTGGGCCACACAGGCAGCCAGGATATTCGCAAAGGATAACTTGTCAACAAGCGCGCCGAATTGCGATTTTTAACGGCCAATCCTTTTGGGCAACCAGCAAGCAGTCGATCAATTAATCAAACCAACTGACGGCACCTACAGCAGCCTCCAGTTGATGTGTCCCTTAATCAAACAGCATGATTTATGGATTGCGTAGGCAGCTCTCTTCAAAAGAAGAAGATTGTATATAGAAGTCGCAGACTTCTCTGCGAGTTTTCATTTCTTTACAGTTTCAGTTTCAGTTTTATTTTTATTTTTATTTTCATTTTTTTTGTCAATGGCCTTTGGCTTTGTTTGGATCGGCGAAGACCATTAAAAATTCGGCCTGCCACTTCTGGCCAGAATACCGCTCAGGCGGCAGTCAGCCAGTTGGCCAACTTTCATGCTGCCAAACGATTCATTAATCATAATTCTTCCTGCTGCTGCCTCCACTTCAGTAGCCGCTGCAGATTATTTCTTGTTCTTGTTCTTGTGCAAAGGACACACACCGAAAAAACTGCAGTTCACAAATTTTCAATGCCTAAAAACTTTTGTCGAGTTTTCCTTATTTCTTGGGTGACACTTTGTCAAATATTCTCGTCATGCGATGTCGTTCTAGTTATTCAACTTGGCCTAATGAAAGGCGAATACTGAAGAGCAACACAGTCGCAGATTTCTCTTCAGTTTTTGAACATCTCATCGCAGATGGCTAACTCTATTTTGAGCACATTCTTTAGGCCAACTTTGTAGAAAGAATGATTAACAAAATGGGATTAGTAGTTATATATACGTAATGTCTCTTTGCTTTACATATTGTTTGGTACTTTGATGTATTTATGTATTTTTTAAGCAAGTAAAGACTGTAGAGTCTCTATAACTTTAGCAGCATGTTCTTTGATAAACTTTCTAATTGAAAATCTAATTATTTCAATAAGTATACGAATTTTCTTTACTCTATTCGTCTTTCTTTGTATCTTTGCTTAAATGTCTGTAATTATTAAAATTTATAACATGATACACAAGTATATTAAAAGATTAAAACTGTATTAAACACCAAGTTTATCTAATATTATATTCTTCTACATCAACTTTTGCATATTTTCTTTAAAATGTATCTCTTATTTCTATCATTTCCAACTCTTTTTATCAATACTTCCAACGTTTATCTCGCTTGGAGAAAAAACTGCGTGCAGCTCAAACTTCCAGCTGGATTACGGCACATCTGAGAGATTGGAGATATTGATGCCCGGAACTGGCAACTTGTCACTCAAATTATGTTAGCCAAAGTATAAAAGTTGCCGACGGCGGTACAGGATCAAATGCGGGCATCAAAGGACGCTCCTAATACAAAAAAAAAAGGAAAGGGATAATCATGCTCACATGCGTGTCTGTTAATTTCTTATAATATCACGTAAGAATCGCCGTCGAATCGATTTTTTATGTAAATGCCGCAAGGTGACAACTCAATTTGTTGCTCGGCGACAACAGTGAGCCGAGAACGTGTTCATACAGTAGTCCAAGCAGCTTAGCAACCGGGCCAACTATCGGTCCAGCCGTGACGTGACCTGTTCCAGTCCAAGTCCATTGTCAGCCTCATTGTCCTGGCTGGGAATTGGCACACGAGGAAAAAATGAGATGACAAATCTTGGCTATCGGTTGCTTGTTGCCTTGACGCCAGTTTCGTCGTCAGAACTTCCGTATACGGTTACTCCCATCAAACACACACACACACACTTGGGTTACACACACACACACACGCTTTCAAATTGGGTTTTCAGTTACCGAAAGTAGTGCAAAGTGTCGAGTACTTTGGTTCGGTTCCTGGCGACGGCTTCCTCTTCCTCTGCGACTTTGTGTCGCGCCACTTGTCGCAGCATCGCGTCCTCTCCCCAGTCGTCCTTGCAACGTCTGCGCTTTGCTTTTGTTGCACTTTTGTTTACACAGTTGGCCAGGCAATGCTCTAGAGCCAGACAAGCGCATCGTCCTTTTGTTTTAAGTATTGTGCAATGTCCTTGCTGTGTGGTTGCCACTTCTAACATGGCAACTATGCAGTTGGAGGTCCTTTTTTTTTAGCTAGGACTGCGACTATTTAACTCATTTGTAGAGTAACCAACCACTTGAGATGCCTCAAGGATCATTTCAACCGTTTAAGCTAGATTAGGGACGACGTAGTAGGAGGAAGTAGTGTGGAAAGAGAAGTCGGTGTTTTTGAAAAATAAAAGAGAAACGGAACTTTTTAATAGCACATTTAAAAGACCACTAATTAACATTCACTATAATAATATAAATTAATATACACCATATTTCTTCTGCCTTCAAAACAAGAAAAGAAACTTATATGTTGTTTGTTCCATTAACCTTAAATTGTTACATTAATTTGTCCCATCAGCTCATATTCAAATTTCCACAGCAAGATTAACTCAATATATTTTTATACAGACCTTGAATCTATTAGATTTATACGAGTTGCAAACACAATTCTATCACAAATATATGTTAGAATTTACTCGAATACCTTTAATGGATTCTAGATATCTCCTATGTTTATGGCATTGATAATTTAATCCTCATCGAAGGTTTGTCCGAGTTTGTAGCCCGCATTTTACCATCTACCCGCGTTTCACGACGACGACCATGACAACCCACAACAAGCCAACAAAAAATGGGAATGCAAACAGCAAAGTATAACAATTAGCAAACAAATGCCAAATAGAAAATTTGCCTAAACAATGGGACAAACAAGGCAAATATTTCATTTGAATACGAATCGAGTCAATGCTATTGGTCATTTGTTTGGGTTCGCAATTGTTACGCCTCCATGTGGCATAAATTAGATGCCACTTAGACAGCAAGTAGGGGCAGCCTCCCCCCTCTCTATCTCACTTTCCGTTGGAAATAAAAATTGATTAACAATATGCGGAAATATTTAGTTACGTTTGATTAGAGCGAAAGAGAGAGAGAGAGAGGCAACTGAAAGTGCGCCATCATCACATTGATGCCAGTTTAAGTGGAGAAGAAAACAAAAAGGCGGAGGGAGGGGGGGGTTAAAAAAAATGTCACGCCGGATATGCCAGTTAGTCAGAGTACAAGCAGAAACCATTGAGGTGGCTAACTTATGCGGGCCTTTAAAATACTTTCACTTCAACGCTGGCCATGCCACAGAATCAAACCACAAATCGCCCAAAAAGGCCACGCCCCCCTTTGTGGTATACCCACTTTCACCTATCGATCTGCAATACGATAACCGATCGTTACCTGGACCCCCGGATATGAAAACGATTGAAAACGAGAGCACGAAACCTGCGAGGAAGTGAAATTTGAATGTGGCATGGGGCGTGTCTTTGATTTCCATTGTTCGCGTTTTTGATGTGGAATTTATAGAAAATCTCCGAGTATACAACGATTAATAAAGCGAAAGTCGAAGGACTACACGCTGTTGCCGGAAATGGTTTCACTTTTATCAACAACCAAACGACCGAATGTCCTCACGGTTCCTGATCCTGCTGCCTCGCTGATTTATGTGTGCCTAGTTACCCAAGTGTCAGGTTACGCATTAAGGATGCCAGCACACCCAACACACACACACACACAAACATACACACATCGAATACAACAACAACAGCAGTTAATTGTAAATTGTAAAAAAAAATGAAATTCAGCGAGGCATATGTGTTTTCTGGCGCTTGAACTTGTTGTTATGCCGCAAGGATACGTCCAAGGGGGCAGGACACGCATTTTGCATGCTTGCCTGAGTCGGCTCTTCCTTAGTCTTGTATATTTCTCAATTCTCACTTCCCATGGTTCCATCTCTCAATCCCAATCTCAATAGTTGGTCAGCAGGTCAGCTCACAGGCTCTCAGCTCTCACACTTTCTCCGTCTCCTCCTCCATATGGTTATTATTTGTTGTTATCCTTTTGCGCAAGATTGCACATCCTTTGCATTGGTTTTATACGCTTCATGATTTGGGTCGGCTATACGGAGATTTGTTACGCTACAGCTCTAAATGGGATTCCGGCCGGACAATGAGCGAGCACTAATGAGCTAAGGTTCAACACTTGACAGCACTCGTTTCGCTTTAAACTACTTCCACTTATCGTACACTATGGGAAAGTAACTCAACCTCAAGCGTGGGTTCAAAGCCCTCCCTTCCCTATTCCGAGCCCCAACCCCAACACCAACCCCTCGGCTTTTGTTAACCTCAGGCAATTGGCGCCACAGAGCATATTTAGAATCATAACATGGAAATATTTGACCTAACCAAATGACCAAAGCCACTTTGTCCAGATAAGATAATCACATTCAGAACTACAACCACAACATCGTCTTGGTCATCGTCATCGTCATCATCATCATCATCATCGTCATCATTATGAGCACCCACACAAAGAGGCCAAGTTCAGCAACATTTTAATTTGTGCTCGTATTTTTTGCCTAAGTCAAAGTCAATGTCTATCTCTCACTCGTAATGCATTTCCCCAATCATTTCTTTTGGCCTTATCAGCGAGAGTCGAAATTGCAATTGAGTAAACAGAGCCGGAAATGCATTTGCTTTCACCGACTGCCGGACGGACGGAGGTTATCAATAGGTTGTACCTTTGGCTCCGATCCGTCGACTCATCCCATATATATTTGCACGATTGTAAACGATGTTGTAATGCGTCTGTTGATTGTCTTACTTGTTGTTATTGATGAGGTTCGGGTTTCTGTTTGGGTCCCCAATTCATTTACATTATCTTTATAGAATTGTTTACTCATTATCAAAGGGTATGACTGTCACAGTTTTAATACAACCATGGTGGAGTATCAATGCTCATCCTAAAGGAAACAACAGATAGTCTTCCTTTATTTCCCAGCACGATTGACCATTTTAACATCTCAAGTTCCAGCTCTAATGATCGTTTATAGGACCTTGATTAAGTGCAAATCACTTGAGCTACGTGAGAAAGAAACTCTCGAAAATGGATTACTCGGAATTTGGCTAGCAATTAAGACAGTTCAGATGCAGATAATTGGCGAACTGTAACACTAGATGCCAACAATGACTATGGCTACCGTGGACCACTCATACACCTGAGTGCTGAATGCTGAATGATTATTTCTGATGCTGATCCTGATTCTAATTGCGATAAGAGACGTTTTTCAGTCAGTCAGCTCAATCAAGACAAGAATCATTTGACATTTCTAGCGCCCCAAATGAACAGCGATCGATATCGAAGGACCTGTTCAATCTACCGAATGCAGCATTCAAAAGTATCGGATGGCACAGCTCAAAGAAATTCCCACACACCCAGAACTTCGAGTGGAACTGAGACTAGGATGAGATGCAGATAAGCCGACGTCAACCTGCATGTTTTGTGGTTGACAGTGGGCTCCATTGTGCAGCCAGTTGACATTTGCAATGTGGCAACTCAATCAGTGGCAGTGGCAGTGGCAGCTGCAACGTTGCCACATCCCTGGACTCAAGAAGACGCAACCGCAAACAAGTAATACGAAGCCATTTTGTGCCTGGACACTGGACATCCTTGCCAAAAAAAAAAAAAAGAAAACACACAACAGATATTTCCTTTCCTTTGTCTAGAACTTCGGCCAGCCTTCAATTGCTTTTGTCTGTTGGCCATATTGTCTGCAGTCTTAAGAGAAATACTGAGATAGGGCAAAAGAAAAGGTTTAAGAGTGCTCTAAAATTTCGCAACATGTTTCACATTATTAATGATGAGCCGCTACTCAGTTCGTCCTGCTGGCTGACCATTGTCCCTTCTAATGAGCGTCTCATGAGTTTTCTATGGAACGTATATCTCGCAGCGGGCGATCTCTCAGCGATTCCGCTTCCACATGTTGTACACGCCGACAACTTGCATAATCTACGCTTGAACGAGCTCAGTTCACATACTAAATGCCACGCCAAAAATTAGTGCAGTTGGTCAAGCATGCCGCATAATGATTAATTGGAGAATGTATGTATCTGTTAGATACTTCTACACAAATTTGCAACGTAATGTGTGTGTGTGTGTGTAAATCCTTTAGAATGCTAACACAAACTGCAACCACATGCAACTCCCAGGCAAAGGATGCTCACTCACTTTCCCATGACGAGGCAAGGCGTCTGTGTTGCAAGCAAGTGTCGCTGTGTTGCATCCTTTACATTACATGTGTGGGAAAGCAAACACTTTCACTCAATAGTCACAGTATCTCACATTACAACACACACTGGGACTGGGACTGGGCGACAGACATCCTGTGCACAACCTGCAAAGGATTGACATGCAGCTGACAAGTGTCAACTCAGTTCAATTTTGATAAATCGTTTTTGCCCCCAGCCAAACAATAAGATCACAGCAAGTACATGAAATATAGGAATCTAGGAGGGAGCATTCCGATAGATGCCTAAATTATGCACAAGTTGTCAGAACAAAATAGTTGCGGAAATAAAATCAGAGACCAGGACGACCAGGACGACAACTGTGGTGCTAAAAAGGATATTAGGCGGTAAGTGTCATCGAATCGTAAAACGGGCAAATGCAATCAACTGCAGACATTTTCAGGACAAGAATTCCATCCTTACTGTTCTTTTTTTTCGCTTACACGCGCAATACTCGTAAGTGTTGCTTCGTCCTTGCCATCCTTGTGGCACATCCAGCTCGACGTTTTTATGGCCACACATTGACATTTTGGCGCGCCTTTGCCGCAAATTAGTACTACTCGTGGTCCTGGTCCTCGTCCTCGTCCTCGTCCTGTAACGTCGAGTGGTCCTTCTGCCGTACCTCGGCATAGAAGTTTTTTATGCTGAACGCTGAACGCTTTACGCATCCTTGCTGGCATTAAACGCGACATTAAGTGGCCCACAGGACACAAATAGACTTAGTTCCGTTGTCATTTGACTTTGTTATTTTAGGTTTATGGATTGCTGACGTCCAGTTTCAGTTTCGGTTTCCGTTGCGGTTTCAGTTTACTCTCGCATTCTAAAAAGGATAATATAATCTAAGTGACTTTTCTTGTTTATATGTAGAAGTCACATTAGCACTAGCTTTTTAATTTGAAATTCCCCTTAGTTTGATGGATGTAAAGTAAATTTGATATATACAATAATGTCTATATAATAGCAAGAGAGCTGGGAACATAGTTTAACCTTTGAACTTGGAAAGTACTATCTGAATAGCTAGGTGAAGATTGCTCAGAAACTATATAGAGCTTATAGTCTTTAGATGAAGTTTCCCCAATCAAAAGGTCTATTTAGTGTTGGTAGAGGAACATAGATAGATATATATAAATAAATAATATAGAAACGCTTCCGAAAAATCTGATTTTAGCATTTAAATCTACTGAGTTCTAGTTTTTCAAATCAAAGATATTTAAAGAGTTTTTAAAGGTATTTAGAACTTCCTACTCGTATATCTTTAAAACATCTTAATTTTAGTTAATAGGACAATAACACATTCTAGGGATTAAAGACTAGGAATTGTACACTCCTGAAAACAATCTGTTTCCGAGCTGTTGTCTCTTAGCTGAGCTGATTGGTTGCCTCAGTCGATTGGTTGCCTAACCCTCCTACACCTGGCAGTTGTCTCCCCTCTTAAAAATTAAAAACAAAAAAATAATTATAAATGTGCTGAGCTCCACAGAGGGCGCTATTTTTGTCAGCAATTCATTCATTTTGTTCGCTTAGGCGTTGCAATTGGTTGACGGGGTCCCCTCGATCATTCCCTTCCCCATCAAAAATGTGCTACTCCATCCGTTGCAACTCGTATCTTGTGAGACGGGAAGCGTGCCTCACTCGCTCGCAGCCTGCTGCATTTCAAATGTTAAAAAGTTCAAATATGTTTTTTTTTTAAAAAAAACCCCTAGCAAATGTCTCATTTCCTTTGCAATGTCAACGACAACTGCAGCAATTGTCTGCACACAGAAGGCGGCAGCCAACCAAGTGGCAAGTGGCAGATAGAAAGACACTAAAACTAAGCGGGGGTGAACAAGCGAGTGTTGCATATCCACTCCACAGAGAATTTAAATAAATGATATTTTTCTTAGCTGCTGGCTGCCCCATGAGGCATCTTCTTCTCATCTGTGCTGCACATTTTTCACCTTTGCTTGACCTTGAGTGCGTGCCTCGCAGATGGAAATGCATTGCCCCAATGATGCCGTCATGCCAGCTTGCATTAGGTCTACAACTTTTCACTTAGTTCATTTATAACACACACACAAAAAACGACTAAGAATGCATTTCAGCTATTTCTGTTATAGGTAATAAATGATTACAGAAATTTACCAAAAGACTCTACAGCTAACTGCCCATTACCTCATTCAGTAAAAGGAAATCTCCCACAACTGGACAGCAAACACAACCTGTGCAAGAATCTCAGCCTTAAACACCTGTGAGAATGTTCAACAAAGCGCAAAAGATGCGCAAAAATTGCATGAACATGAAAATTCCTAGAGTAAATACGAATACGAAACCACTTGAAGACACAAACAAAGAAACTCACAGACCGCAAATAGAGGACGTGTCTGAGGTTTTGCTTTCATTAATAATAATAATACCAGAAATCGAGCAGAATCCCAATGCCAACCTGAGTGAAGTGTATCCGTTTGCATTTTCACTTTCACAATGAAAGTGGAAACCACAACGCGATGCGTTGCACACATGCAGGATACGCCTGTGTAATCATCATCATCATCATCAGCATCAGCATCATCAACATGTCCTAGTGTCCTAGTTTTTCAGTGGCAAACAAAAAACCGGACACTGCGATCGAATTGCCAAAACACCAAACAGATTGCATCCACACAGATATATTTAAAGTGTAAAAATAGAAAAAATAGAAAGAAATCAATATCGCATATCCCGAAGGATGCAGCGGATATGTCTGGCAAAATATTTTTTGGCGCTGGAACAAAATAAAATTCGTTGGAAAAATAAATAAAATAAGATTCGATTAACAAAAAATTAAAGTCATTTATTATTTCTACAAATAACTTGTCGTTAGTGTTGCTTTTTCCATTTTTCCATTTTTGGCTCCGTCTTCAGGCATTTAACTCTTAACCCTAACACGCCCTAAGATAATATCTTATCGCTGTGCTGGCATCGATCTCCTCGCCTGGTTTCCCTTCCCACTCATAGCTCAATTTGTTCTGCTTACGATTTCAATCATTGCCCCTTAGACACAGTTCCTTACCCTTACCCTTTCTGCTACCCTTTCCTCAGTGGCAAGTGCAGCGACTTTGTACCTTTCTTCTACCCATCTATTTTTCATCCTTTCTTTCTTTCTCATTTTCCCCCTTCTCAACTATTGTGAGTGAGTCAGTGTCAACCCTATTGGCAACACCTTCGTATCGTTGTTTTGTTGTTGTTGGTTTTCAACCTTTTACTTCCTTTTGGCCTATTGTCAACATTTCGGCTTATCGTTATGTTCGTTTATTCCCTGAAATTGTGTAGGTGACAATGAGTTTCGACTATCCCCGAAGAATGTAAGGTTACATGCCGTGAGAACTGATTGCAATTTAATCCTTTGCGCAAGTCCTACGCATACAGGCAACTAAATGGAATCCTTTGTGCAACACAACTATTTCTCCTCCTAACTCTACTTCTCTTCCTTATCTCCCTCTCTCTCTCTCTCTCTCTCTAGCGGTAGTTCAACTGTCCATAAAAAGGGAATCCCCAAATGTATGCTCATCAATTTAATGAGACACATCCAGGGACACAGTCTGGCCAAATGGCCACTAACAAACAGAGCACGTAAACCACACAATAAGCCAACGGCGGGAATGGCAGGAATGTGGCGTACATACATATAAACAAAGCTTAAGCTCATCATCTGGTAGTGGTAGTGACTCTTTCCCACTCTTCATTCATTACTCCTTTCAGACACAACACAATTTTGCTGAAAGCTTTCACACTACGCTTTCCCGGCAACAACAAACCGTTAACCGTACTTGGCTCGTCACACACGTGTACCAACAAATATGGCCGCCCACTCGCAAAACAAACAAACTCCCATACACACACACACACGCACACTCACACATACACACACAGACATAATAATGATGAGAACGCATGTGCTCCACTTTAACACTTTCGCTCTCTTTCGAACGCACATGGCAGCAATTTTAACCCTTTTAATGCTGTCTCCGTCTGCGTTGTCGTCTGGCCATTGACTTGCCACTTCTCCACACACTCTTTTGCCCGTTCACACGTACGCGCTCACACACTTGCACAAGTATTGGGGCCGCTCTCTTTGCTTGTTACTCAATTCGCTTTGCTCACACGCTCTTCGCCGTCTCGCTCTGTGCTCTAAAGGGGAAATCAAACGCAGTCACTCAATCCTTTTATTTTACTCTCTGCTTTACCCCTTCAAGGCACACACATGCACATATGTTTGTATATATGTACTTTGAGTGAGTTTTTTTAACACTCACTCGTTTTTTATGCGCACACTTGAAAGTGAAAGGATTTCTACGGCTGTGTCTGAGCGCATTTAAAGGGGTGAGAGTGCAGTTTATACTTATACATATATCGATTCGAGTGCGTGCGTTTGTGTGCGAGAGCGTGCGTTGCGGCGAATAATTGAGAGCAACTCTTTAATTTCGATTCGTCGCTTTCGCTTCAACTCTTTCACAGTGGCCGCGCATTAATTTTATTTTGACAGCGCCTGTCATTTGCTCTGCCTTGTTTATCGCCGTGTTTGTACAGCGTGTCGTCTGTGCGTGTGTGTGTGTGTTGTCTGTGTGTGTGTGGCGCTTCGTTGAGCAACTGGATGAATGAGTGGTAGGCGGAGTTTGATCGATAATATTCATGGCAATGGCGTCGCAACTCTTTAAGACCCAAGGGAAACGGGCAGCTTTGATTGGGAATGCTTTGAAGAGGAACTGTGAGAGTTCTATAATAGTTCTAGAAGCGTGATAATAAAATATTTAGAAACATATTAGATTATGTTGAAATATTTGAACTATTTAAAATTGCTATTTGAGTTTATTTCAATATATTTTGTTTTTTGAGAAATTAAAATATCATTTTCTTATTTTTTCTATTAGATATTCTTATAATATTATATATTTTTGTATTATTATTTTTATTTATTACATAAATACATTCCCAAAACTATAAGTCTAATAAATACTAAAGAATTCATTCAATATCGATAGAAAACTAGTTATAGATATACAAAGCATACGCACTTCCTTTATCTATTTCCCAAACCCCCCAAACATTTCCCTCCTCAATTTGGACAACATTTTGATGAATGACCGCCATTCAAATCTTTGCAAATGTCTTTGCCAAATTATATAACAGTCAAACATATGTAAAGAAAATGCATTTCTAACCAAAAAAACAAAATAAAGCGAATACAGAAAAACAGATACATCATCTTCAACACGGACGGAGGCGACAGACAAACAGAGAGACGGACCACAATAAGCTAAAGGAAATTTAAAGAGCAACTGGGTTGTCAAGTGCAATAGATGATGAAAGAGCTGGCAACCCTTAATAGCGCAAAAATGATGAAAGCAACTGGAGACGCTTTCACACACACACACACACACACACACATGTGACCCTTGGCTGACAGTCCAGCCTCCTTGTGTTGTGCATGGATGAGTCCAATCCCAATGCCAAACTCAAACCTATAACGTGTTCATTAATAACTAATATCCTGCGGCCGCAAATAGCATTAGCTGGATGGAAATATATACATACATATATAGCGGCCATATAGTCGGCCATTGTTGTTTTGCCTTTGGTTTTCAATTACACAAGGAGTTGAGGTCAAGACGAAGAGTCCTGGTATAAATGATATACGAGTATTAATGTGGGTGGGTGTTTGTTGTGCGTACTGTGTGTGTGTGTGGTGTGTGGCAATCGATGAAAGTTTGAAATTAACACCCAAATAATGCTCTGGCCGCTCTACGTCCTACGTAATTAATGAGTCCACAAATATCCGGGGCAAACTTTGCCTATGACTGGCCAACTTTCCTGGACAATCGCTCAAGCTGCCAGGCGAGCGTCCTTTATGCCGTGTCCTGGCATTTGGCAGCCTTACAAGCAAATGATTTTAGCCACAAACACACAACAACACACAACAACACACACACACACACACACACATAGCCATATCTATTTAGTTCCCAGAATAAATTCCAATTAAGCTAAATTAAGTTGTAAAGCGCCTGCTTTCCCACACATAATTCAATATATATTCGATTTATTTAAATATTTTTGAAAAACAGCAACAAACATGAACCGTATCCAATGCGATAATTAAACGACAACTTGGCAACCCTAACAAATCGTAGGCGTTAATTAAAACCGAAGCATCTCAATGAGCACATCAAAAAGGGGGCCCGTTTGCGTGTCCAAATTTCTTCTTCTCTTAAATAGCCTCACACGCCAAGTGGATACAACAATGCCTTTGCCGCCCGGTGGCTTTGAATTGAACCACTTTCAGTGGTTCAGCTCAACCGAACTCATCAAATTGGAGCAGCGCACAGGAAACGACAAAAAATCTCAATGATAATCCGTTTCTCTCGCAGCTCTTTAATCGTCTCAATCAGTCGCTTTTATCGTGGCATATTCAAAAAAAAAAAAAGAAAAGTAAGAAAAAACTTTTCAATTCACACACAAAAGACGCATTTATTCGTAGTAATTTTTTTGGTTATCCCATCCGGCAAGTGTTTGCAACCGTTTCGGCATTTGGCGCCTTTTGTCCTACTCTTAAGTGGACATACTCATAAGAAGGTATTCGATATGACAGACCAGCAAAGAATATGCTTGCTAGTATATATTTCTCATAGTAGTATGTGGGCTGTGATTATCTTGAGAATGAAGAACTTCATTCTATTGTTGAAGCTTATTTTGTCAATCAACAAAGTGGGAAACACTTAACTTGCTATGACGCGATCGTTCTTTATGATCTAGTGTGCCAGTTAATGAATTGTTAATGTTATATATGATGTAGATACATAGCTTAAGATATCACTTGATTGCACACTACTATAAGGGGTTTCTTTGGAAATGTTATAGCTTACATTATCAATGATTTGAGTTCGTAAAATCTACCACATCTGGAGGTTGTTTTGGAAACATTGATATAGTAAGTATTACCGTTCAAAGTTCTATGCAAATTTTAAATTTATCATCTGATCGCACTTATTCAAAGCATTATATAAGAATATCACACACATTATCTTAACTGCAAACATCAGAGTTAAAGTAATAAACAATTGCTTAAACAATAACCATTCCCATGTCATGTAATATGGGTACTATGGGTTGCATAGTTATAAACCCTAACCCCAGACATGCAACGGCCCATTGAAACTAACGAGCGACACATGCAACTAGTTAACACTAGTTGATGGGTAAGGGGCATCTATTGATATTAATGTGCGATCAAACATGGCAGTCCCATTGATTGGCTCTCTCGCTGAAGAACAGGAAATAAAAAGACTTATTTATGAGGCGCAGCAGCAGAAGTAGGAGGAGAAAGAAGAGAAGAGGTAGATGGAGTCAAGAGGTAACCAAGCAAATTAGTTTTTAGTTTTTTTCCATTGAAATGACGGCCTTTTAAATAGAATTGAACGCCCACGAGGCAGCGAAGCGATCAAGAGCGAGTGAAGCCAATTAATAGAGTCGCAAAACAAATTAACCCCAAGAAATCAACACGAAACTTTTCGACTGTGCGGCCCCGAGACTGACACACGTCAGGTCCAAAATGCGATGAACGCCATATGGCAATTCGACTAAGTGGAAACAACAAGACGAGAAACACAACAACAAGAACAACAACAACAAGAAGAAAACAAACAAACACCGAATCTTAACTGCATATGCTCAGATTTTATTATACTTATATTTTTCTTGTTGTTAAAGGGCAACGCGTGCGGGATTGGTTCCCCTCACGATCTTCACCCCTTTGGGGGCACAATGAAGTTGTCGAGCGGCTTGAGTATGTGATGCAAGAGTCATAAAAGAAAAACAGAGCGTAACCAGATCGGCAAGGGGCGCCAGACCCTGATGTCGATGATGATCACTAAATTAAGGGTTAGCTCATCCGCCGCAGAACAAGACGATTATCAAAGAGGCGTTGAACGTCTTAAAAAACAACCAAAAAAATAAAAGGAAGCAGAAGGAGGGCAAACGGAGTCAGTTGAGAGCAAAGGGTGCTATTTGGAATCTTTGATCTTGATAAGGTCATAAGGGTCGCGATCTCTAAGCCGCTTGCTAATGAGCTCACATTTCCCATTCTCATGCCCATCCCTTTGGCTATCCCCTTCCCTTGGCACACGTGACTTCCTCTCCAAATGGAGAATTGAATTATCTTGTGGCTGCCTTGTGGCATTTTAATGTGTCTAATGTGTCGCCCTTGCACTTGAAAAAGAGTTGATGTGGGGGACCGCCCATAGTTGGGTCCTTGCCTGAACTCAAGTGGAATTCTTGTTGGCATTTGGCCATGTCGCTCACGTGTCAAATTATTCATTTAACCAGGGTGGAAAGGAGCCCCCGTTGTGACAGGCAGCTGATTTAGTGTCTTAGTTAAGATCAATGATCGTGCAATGTGATCATGAGCAATTGGTTAGGTCTCTGGAAGTTACACCAAGATCCGACTCACGATTGTCAGGGGAATGCGATCACAGATGGAATTGATTTAGCTACTTATGTATAAGTTATGCCGAATATGATCAAAGCGACCTTTGAGGTAGGTCTGAGAAAATTATGTGTTTAGCATTGATTTATTTAAAAATAATCAAGATAAGTTATCAGGGGACATGTTTAGAATGTCAATGATGAAGAGTGTTCTCCTGTAACTTGAAGACTATCTTCAGAAGTAAACTTGTGTAAAAGTAGTCGTAGAAATATTAAAATAATCTAAATAATAATATATTTCGGGATAAAAAGTCAACTTTATGAAAAGTAAGAAAGTATATTTTAAAATACAAAGAAATTATAATAACAGCAAGTAAATATATCTTGGATCATAGAACAAACAATATCAATGAGAGCTAAAACGATTGGCTTTTGAACTCTATATCATCAAATAATGGGAAGCTGAGGCCAGCTCTTGGATTATATGTATCTCATCTGATGATATCTTATTTATGATGCTGGAGTATCGATTAAGATGCAGGTCCAATTACATACATAACGTTCAATGATCATTAAGACTGCTTTTCTCACAGCGCACGCGTGCGAAAACTTTTTGAAATTGAACTGATCCCAGTTCTGTTTCAGATCTCACACATCTCTGACTCACTCTCTCTTCATCACATCTACAGAAAATAGCACCGCAGTTTTCACATGCGGGCTGCGGTTAGCCGAGACGGCACACGAACTGACCAAAGGCGATCATCGGGTCGACAACGTTGTCGGCGTCGGCGTCGGCATAGAGAGGAGAAGTGAGCGGTGAGCGGTGATCGCTGCGGACGCTAATTACGAGTGCGTCAATATTTGCGCTGTGGCGATCGACAGAGAAACGGAGCATTCATTGTTGCTATTGACTAACCCAAATCGCAAGCAAATATAAGATGAAAGACGACGACGACAACGAAGACGACGGCGACGGCGACGGCGAAAGGATTCCCTTTAGCGGCTCAAGTGCGCACACGCGCAGGCGTCAATATTTGCACAAGGATAACGAGTCGCGCGCGATGTACCGAAAAGGATGTTTGCGCTAATTGCCCAACAAACCAGGCACTGCGGTTGATAAAAAAAAAACCAAATTGTGATTTGTTTAGGACTCACCTTCCCCCAACCACGTCTCTCTCTCTCTCTCTCATCAACCGCTCTATGAATTGTATAATTTGTGATAAGCGCTGCAGTTCAATCAGAGATAAGCTTCAGTCAGTGGAGCCGATCTATTGTTTCTGTCCGAGGATCATACAGGATGTCAGTGTATGCCTTCCACAGGCGACGTCCTGATAAGCGATTGGGCGGGCAAACGGGGCTGGAAATCGTTTCAGGTCTTTTCCGGGAAACGGTGTTAAGTTCATGTTTGCAGCCCATTGTTTCTGGGAATATCTTGGGCGGACGATCGCCAAGTCACAATCATTCTTATCTAGGCAATTACTTCCTTTGGCAAATGACCATAATGCAAATATTTCTTTTACGTTAACATGAATAAAGCAGGAGTAAATTTCATTTGTAGGATTCAACAATTGTTTAGCTTTCTAAATTAAATTATCCCTAATATCGACATTTTTAGTAATATTAATTTTCTTCAGAGGATGATGAATAAATAATATTTATATACTAGTTTTCCAGACATTTACATCCTTTGAATAAAACTTCTTTATTCCCTTCCTGATGATAATATGACTTAGACTATGA
Source organism: Drosophila histrio (assembly GCA_958299025.2). Lineage (NCBI taxonomy): Eukaryota > Metazoa > Arthropoda > Insecta > Diptera > Drosophilidae > Drosophila > Drosophila histrio. The sequence goes on along the minus strand of OY729167.1, from coordinate 16,617,716 downwards.
TATCTTATTTTGATTACCGAAATCGAAACTACATTGATCCGATTTAAAGATTACATAATACTTTCTTCGAACGACTCTTTTAACCCATGCTATGATCACTTAGTAAGCCATAAACCTAGTCGATTAATTTCCAGCGAATTTTACTAATTAAAAGTAAGAGTGAAAATGGGGCGTGTACCCGCCACAGCTGTTGCCGAAGAAAGTTGCCACGGACGCGAGGCAAGTGCGGGGTATTAACAGGCGGCACACGGCAATGAGGACCACAGGCAAAGAAAATGAAATAAAATAATGGAACATGTGTTTGAGTGAAGGTGAAAGGAGGAACAGCTCAGTTATGACGATCGATGATCGACACAAAACGGTTGCTAGACGGTTTAGCAATAGAACGATTATGATTCGAGGCAGCGTTACTTTCATTTTCCAGCAAGGATAAACAGCACTTTCCTTTAGGGTTAATTGTCGGCTTGAGTTTAGACGATCTTAAGGGGTTGCCATACACTCTAAATGCGTCATAAACAAGAAAAGAATAAGAAAAATGAAGAAATGAAAACGACAGTTGGTAGAGGCTGCGGCGAGGGGAACATCAGGAGTAGAGCGCAAAAAGCAATCAATTGGCTTCGTTCTGATAATAGGAAGCTCAAGCAATTGCCAAAGACAAAAGCCTCAATACTACTACTAGTAGTAGTAGTAGTAGTAGCAGCAGCAGCAGCAGCATATGCGCTGCAAAGGATTTGCGAGTGGGCTTAAGGACACGAACAGCAAATGGCAACACATCATCAATGGGAGCAGAGCAGGAGCGGGAGCAGAGCAGGAGCAGAGTCTCCTCGAAACCCAATTCAAGTCGTCAATGGGACGCGCCACGTCATCAAATCACACAGCAAAAACCTCACGCAGCAACTACAACAAGTAGTAAAAGCTACTGTGTGTTTGTGTGTGTGGTTGGGTGTGTGTTTATGAGATGATTTCATTTCGGTGTGCGGTGTGCGTTGTGTGCATGTCCCCAAACAGGACCAAGGACTCGCTGAAGAGGAGCATTGCCAGCATTGTTGGCGTGCCGAGCGGCCATTGTCCAACCCTTAAATCAAAGTGTACGCAATTTCGTTAATAATCCTCAAGACAATATCGGAACGCCATAACAATATCCTTTTGATGATTATCGCTTCTCCTACTTGCACACTCCCCCTCTCTCCGGCTGTCTCTCTCTGTCTCATAGCATATTGCGTACCTCTTTTGACTCCCTATGCATTCGCCTGTCTATTCGATTTGGCAACCACAGTTGCTTTCATGTTTATTGCTTGGTTAAGGCGAAAGGATAATGGCCAGTGTCCGGTACAGCAGGTTACTTAGTTACACACCGAACACAGGAATAAGTCCTGTTTAACTACGGTAAGCAGCTGGTTTTTTGTTAGCTTTCTTTTCGTTGGACACCACCCAAAAGTTTTGTGCTAGCGACACAGTTCCAAATGCTTTTTATTACTTGCCCCAATAGAGGAAAATGACACGGGCGGAGGGGCTTAAGGCTCCCTTAAGCAGTGAGCAGGCAAATCGTTGGGGTTGCGTACCCAACGCATTTCAATTAAAGTCGAAACTTTGCTTTTATGCCCACAAAGGCGTCTCCTTTAAAATGCTAATTTAAATTACGCACAATGTAAAAAAAACGTTCAAATCGGAAACTGGCAATGTGATTAGAATAGGGAATAGTCTATACACTTTCCATAGAAAGTTGTTTGTAAACACAAAGTGTAGAATTCAAACGATCGTTAGGAAACTGACCCTTTAATAATGTTCAATCCTTCTTTTAGTATGGTATTACTTTTCCAAAGTGTATTACAAATATTCATATCTACAGAAGTCATATCAAAAGTCTCTATACCGTATTATATGTATACGGTATATACATATGTATATTTTCTGTTCAACTTTATAGTATTGTTTTTCGGTAAAGTTTTTACCCAGTGATAAGACAAATATATCAAATAGTTTCTGAAGTTCTTTTTTAGCTGTCAAAGCTAATGAGAGATTCACATTACCTTCATTTAAACACAGAGCATAATGAGGGAACGCACTTAGGCTCAAAACACCTGATGCGAAATGGCTGCCAAAGGATTTTAAGGGTAGGCCAAGGCTCAGTTGCTCAGTTGCTTTTGCCGGCAGGACACCAAGCTCATTTGAAATGCACAAAAAAGTTCTGTAGCATCCAAAAAAATAAAAATAAAGTGGAGCGAGTGAAAGAAATGATGTCCAAACTTTTGACAAAACAAAGCCGAGAAGAGAAAGTACACGGCAAAATGGTCGAAACGTTTCAGTTGGTTGAGGGAATTGTGGCAACAGCAACTCCTTTTGGTCCTTGCTTCTTTCTCTGGCCATTTAAAATTCTTTTCATGTTTAAGCGTGCAGAAGCACAACAACAACAACAAAAACAACCAAAAAAGCAAAGAAAATAAAATGTGAAGATGAACAAAAAATATGTAAAGATTGTAAGGAAATATTAGAAGTATTAAAATTTTAATGCAAATTGTTATTTTATGCAAGAATGTGCGGACGAATGGTCCGAACACGTTTCATATACTCTTATCCCTATCCTTGTCCCAATCCTTGTCCATGTCCTTGTCCTTGGCTCTGCTTAAATCCCCCTTTTGAAAAAGGCTGCGTAAAGGATTTTTATGCACATACATATATATCTATCTATAAGAAATGTTTTTGTGCTCTGGTTTTTATTTTATGCACAAAATGACCTTTGCCTGAGCCAGGACTCCTTATGACTCCTGTTGTGCAAATATGTGGCAGGATAAATACGCACATGTCTCTGAGCGAGTGTGTGTGTGTGTGTGTGTGTGCTTATAACCCACGTCCTTAGCCATTCATATGCATTACTCGTGTGCTCGCCTCTAAGCCCAATTTCCTTATGGCTTAAACCTTTACAGCTCAAATGCTGCCATTAAAGATTCTCGGCTCTCGACTCAAGTCGCCTCGTCCGAATCCCGAGCCAAAAAGGATAATTGAAATGCGGCCAGCTGCTCATCTGCATGCAAATGATTTACAGCTGTTTGCCGAATTTTCTTTGCAGTTTTTCTTTACTTTTTTTTGTGTGTATGTGTCGTTGCTCTTGTTATTTTGTTATGTTTTACTCTGTGTGGTACGTACATTTTGCTAACTAAATCAATTATATGGCCACAGAATTTGTTTTAAAAATTTATAAAAATAATTTCACTTGAATCCCGAGGGAGCTCTCGCATATGTCTTACTGAAAACTGGCCAATGTCCAGGCACTGTACGCTGTACACCCTAACCAAAACCAGTTAACAGTAATGGGAGTAACAACAACAACAACAATAACAAGCAAAATGACATTAGGAATTTAGTTTAAACGAGGGTTGCGCCATTTCCCAAGTACTAATTCAGCGTCGTTCACTTCGTCAACGACGTCGGCGTCGTCGTCAACGTAGCTGCTTGGACCTTAACCCTAAATACAGGGCTGTCCCTTCTTTGTACCACACGGTCTTATGTAATTTAAGCTTGTTGTTCAACATTTACCAGCTACGAAGGGCTCAAGCCAATGGCTTTTATTTCTCTTGAAATACCCTATAACCAGGATGAGGTATACGTGAATAAAGAAGAGATATGCAAGCTTGCTTGGTTGTGATGAAACAGTTCTGTCTATATATGTTTTGGACAAATACACTTGGCTACAAAACAAATAGATAAGTATGTTATGTTGCTTGATAAAACCTTTTAATGGTTAAAATATTAGTTAAGAAACCTAATTGCTAATACTTTTGAAACTCACTTATTGTTGATCTTAAATAGCAAAGTTTAATAGCTAAAGAAATACTTAAAAATTATATAAAAATATTCCATATTTCTAACATTTTAAAGCGTATTAAGTCTTCGTTTTATTGCTCATAAGTTTCCACTGTTTTTGTCTGCGTAAATTTAGTCGAGCGTGTCTGCGCATTTCGAAATTGGATACAAAATTCGTCTATTTTATTTTTGTATTTCCTATAGTTTCAACCAATTTCGAATTTGAGTTTCAGATGGCGAGGGTTGGTTGTTGTGTTGTCGCAACTGTTTAGTAGTTTCATTTGTCAGCGCGGTAGTCGCAGTACAGTTTACCACTCCCTTCCTCCCTTTATACACTATTACCTCCCTTGGCCACATCCACCCACTGACCACATCCAACCACTGTTCTTCACCCGTTCTTTGGCTCTGTTGTTGCCCTCGGACGACCTCGCGTGTGCCGTTATATTTACTTAAATGTCCTTTCGCGTTTTGTGTTAATTACACTGCCAGGATACACACACACACACACACATCTACTACACACAGACTTCTGTGCTTATCGTAGCATTTAAATTGAAAGGCGTGTCCAAAAGTCCAAGTCGCATTCGAGAGAGAACACGACAAGTTTCCGAGTCTTTGGCATTTGTTTGGTTTTATTGTTGTTGGCGTTGTTTGCTGTTGTGCGGCAATTAACCCCTTTTTAATATTAAAACGTGCCAGGGTTGTCGACTAACACAATACAACCAGTTGTTAAAAGCCAGACAAAAGCTTTTTCGAACACTAGGCAACCCTATGCTTGTCATGCTAGCCCATTAAATGCGGCAATCATTATTCATAGCCCAAGCATAGGCAAGTGGATCGCTGGGAGGGGGGGGAGGGGATGGGGCATGGGAAGTACGGGCTGTGCGGGTTGTGGTGGCAACCCACTCAACTGACAGCAGCGTTTAATTAAAAGCCAAAAAGCTTGACATGGCGGGTTAAACGCTTCTGCTCCAGTTAGCCCCTTGGCATGCATATAATTAGAGTTATTATGTCCTTTAAGTTCTCCCCTGTGTGAGTGTGTGTGTGCGAGTGTTTATTCGTTCGCTTTGGCTGCCATTTTGTAGCTAAGGGCAACGTAGCAACCCTTGGCAGTAGGGGTAAGTAACGTTTAAGAAAGGGTTTGCCAGTTTCGGAAGGGTTAAAAAGGGTTACATAGGGTTAAATGCGTATGGGTTAGCTTTTCTAACCAGTAGCCAATGGAAATGCAGAAAGTATAATCGATAGATATGTAGTAATGTATTTTTATATGTTTATTTGATATAAGGGTTGTTGGAAACTATATATATAACTCGATTACTTAAGCTGATGTATATAAAGATATATTATCATATTTTAGATTACATATTTAGTGATCCCAATTATATTTAATATTATTTTTATATAATTATAAATTGTAATATTAGCTAATATATAATGTACATAGAATAAACTACTTTAATTTTATTTTTTCACTTTTATTTTAATCTAGAATTATATGTTTCACTAATCCTCTACACAATATATCACATTTTACATTGCCCATTTCCCTTTTACCACTTTCAACTATCGATATTTGACTTATTATTCTTATTATAAGAAACCAAACGCTATGACATCCACACTTATCCCCTCCCCTTTTGGAGTCTCTTTCTAATTGCATAACTGCCCTCAGTTTTCCCGTTGCTTTTGCGACTATTAAATTTCATAAGCACTTGCTGAAAATATCGCATATGAACAGTAGGCACTAAAAGTACTCAAATGGGTCATATGGAGCCACCCAGTAAAGCTCCATTTCCGCAACTAAACGGCCACTTGGCGACGGTCACTAAATAAAAATTTCCATTAACTTAATTAATGAGCCGCAATTATGGCCACTAAAAAGCTTCGCAAACACACAGGAAACTCTATAGTTTTTAATCAAAAAGTCATTAAGGATATGCTCACAGCGTGTCCTCTCTTGAGTGTTGAGAGTCGTCCCCCACTCCACACTCCATTCTCCAAGTCCAAGTAAATCAAGCAGCATAAACAATTTGTCGCCCGCTGCTAAATTTGTAATAAAAAAATCTCTCAACCATATACGAGAAGGCGCAAATTAATTTGTTTTTATTATTTGCCGCCTTTTATCCTTTTTGGGCGATATCCTGTTGATATTTTTAGTGTGGCCACAAGGTAATAATTATTATATGTACTCATACCCCACAATTGTCGTAGCAAACCCAGCCCAACCCCTAGTACTTACTATACCCTATAAAGACTCGTAGGCCCTGTGCATTTTTAACTCCTTGTTGTCACACACACACACGCACACACACACACATTTTTTCTATCAAAGGCTTATTGATTGAGTGCTCTGGTGATTTCAGGCCCCATTGTCAGTTCTCAGCCCTCTTTACTGGTCCTCCTCTTAGCTCAACCTCAAACTCATTCTCATTGATGATGTTGCTGATTTGTTGATAAAGTTTTTTATGTCTGTGTATGAGAGTGTTGTGTCTCTCGTTTATCTATTGTTTACAATTATTGTCGTTTGTTGTTAGCAAAAAAAAAAAACAAAAAAAAAGGTGGAACAACCCTTAGAATGTGTCCTGCCCCTAACTCATCTGACGATGATTCTGATGCATGGGCACGTGTTTGGCTTTTGAGCAAATTATTTATCTATCGACCCAACCAGTTTATTTGTGGCTCAAAAAGAGTGTAAAAGTTTTGTAAAGTTTATAAAGATATTAGAAAAAGACAGCAATAAGAAACAAACGGAAAAATTCCTTTAAAATATTTGATATTATATTTCTAGTAATTTAATTTAAGAAAAAACATTCCTAAAAGGGAATTGCAGATGTTTAAACTTGCATTAATTGTAAAACTTATAACATTTTAGTCTTAAAGGAATATAAAAAGGCAAGCTAATGAGATAACGATAGAGAGAGAGAGAGAGAGAAAGCGCGATAAAGCAATGAGCACAAAATTAATTGAAATTTTATTTCAAATGCGAACTTTGACATGGTTTTCCTGGAAAGCCGCCGCCGACGAGCGTCGCTTGCCACGCCTCCCTCCACATCCCGCCTACCCGTGAAATATTTACGCGCGACAACAGCAACAACAATGAGTCCGGGGTAAGTGGCAGCCGGAGCGAGCTTTGGAGCAGTCCGTAAAGCTCTTGCGGGCATTTTGTGAAACGGATATGAGAAACAACCAAATGCAAGCAACTTGTCCAGGACAACAGGACGACGACGTCGTTGTATCGGAGTGAGAAACAGGCTCGTTCATGACTCACAATTTTGCGTTTGTGAAAATTAAAAAATTCTTCAAAAAGCAGCACAGGACGCGGTTCGCTGGGTGCTAACTACGCGGCTGTCTGTATATCCTGATCTAGAAGGACGATGGACGGGTGTAGGCGTGGTGGGAGATAGCCACCACCCACACTGTCCTTGTAGTGAATGTCCTTGTTGCTGTTGTTGTTGTTGGGGTAAACAAAGGATCAAAAGCGCACTAATTGTTTTCTACTTAGGCATAGGCCCATTGGGGGCCCATTCCTGAGGTTGGCCCGCAGTTGCCGCAGTTTCCCCATTTCCACCTCCACATCATTGCCTTGGCCAGGCTAATCTTTGACTGCCTTTGCCGCGTAATTTTTCAAAACGTAATTTGCAATTAAAGACGGACAACGACCATCCGCGAAACGCGTAACCACCCTCCAACCCCTCCCCCTCCCAACATTCCCGTAATGTCCCCTTCCTAACCCAAGCA